>JAJJWW010012323.1:0-51612 GCA_023531295.1 Papaver armeniacum
ATCAAATAAAGAATATGGAACATATTTTTTAATCAAAATGGGTTAGTCTTGAGACATTGTTTACTCCCATAAAAAGCTAAAAAACCAAGTTTACCACCCGTAAACTAATCAGGTGTTATGGATTCGTAATTGTTTTCCCCATACCAAACGATTTGTCCTGTGGTAACAAAAAGTATTTGAACCGAATTGTCACGGATATGGAACCCCGCAGTTTTTACTAGGAGACTAGGAGTTGTCAAACTTAAATTGCAGTTTTTACCCTAAAAGGAAAGGTCAATGGATGCGAATACCATGTGCTCGATTGGAAAATAAGGCGCTTTTTTATAAATTCCACGAAACGAGGACAATCTTAGTCATTTCACCGGCAAGACATATTAGAAAGTGAGTTCCTAAGAAACCCTAGTAAGTCCGTCCTCAATTTGCATCCCATTTCGAGGCTCTCATCACCATACATGTCATTCCTGAATCCTAATCAAATTTGCGGCTACATCTATGATCAATTTTCCCTCCTAAGTTCCAATTCCTATTTCTCTTATCTTTTTTCTCCCCCAAATCAAAGGAATATAAATTCTAATCAAATGAGAACCATTTCTACATCTATGTTCTCATTTATTATTTTTCCTTTAAAATTAAAATCCCAAAGTAATCATTGAGAAGGTAGTCATGGGTTCTTCAAGATAGAGTATTGATGGTTTTGTAATTGTAAGGGATTCGGTGGAATGAAGATTACAACGGCAAATATCATGATGATATTTCCTCTCAAAACTAAGTGATGGACTGATGATTCGGTTCAACGTTATTGCCTTGAGAAGCCCACTACATCGATTGTGGATGGTGATCTTACAGCAGCAGAAAATCTACTGGTGGATTCGGTCTAATCTTGGAAACCATGCTTGCAGGCGTGACTTGGGCGGCATTGGGAAGTCGGTCTAATCTTGGAAATGCTAAGGGGCGTGACTTGGGCGGCATTGGGAAGTCGGTCTAATCTTGAAACCATGCTTGCAAGGCGTGACTTGGCGGCATTGGGAAGTGGCAATTTCAGGGCCCGTTTCTTACACGCGTGATTTTGGTGAAAGGGAATCCTTCCTATTTCAAAGTCTTTCACGCCTATATATGTACATATATAAATCCCTTTCTCCCCATACCGCGCTTTATTCTTTCCTCTTTTCATACTAGCGGCAAGGAGAAACTTGACTTCCTGTGTATGTCTTCGAGTACTCTTCTTTCTCTTTTTTTTTTATATATAGGTATACACCTTAAAAGTAGACGCTTCCACAATCCTTGCATATGATTCCTTGGCGTGCCTCTTGTAGAAAATATAGTACGTATGCAAACAAGGGAATACCGCATATATTGTTTGAACCCGTGGGAAATATTGCATATATATGAATTTTCGATCCTGAAAGAAATATTTGTACCAGAAGAAAATACCGTGTGTATTTTGAACCCGTAGAGAATGCTCCGTATGTAATTTTGAACCCGAAGAAGGATACCGTAGACAACCGAAGAAGGATATTGTAGACACACTTGTACCCGTATAGAATGCCGCGTATATAGTCTCGAACCCGAAGAAAATACTCGTGTATATAGTCTTGAACCCGAAGAAAATACCGTGTGTATAATCTTGAACCCGAATAAAAACTCTGCGTATATAGTCTTGAACCCGAATAAAATATCACAGTATATAGTCTTGAGCCCTAAAGAATACGCCCTCCTCTCTTTATTTTTTGTTGGGTGCGACTACATGTCGTGAGATAACTTCGTCTTTCTCGCTTGTTCGCGTGTATATCTTATTACCAAATTATTATAAAGGAATCTGATAGGATGTTACCCGAATCAAATTTCACTTCGTCGAAGGATGCTCATAATTCCAAGCGAACATAGATGATGAATTCTTCACTAGATCCTCGCCCGCTGCTTCGGAAGAATCACCTGGTGTTTCGTGCCGATTTTGCTAACCGGCGGGTGAGGATGACAGAAGACACGTTCGGTTTGCCCGAGAGCACCATTCGGTTCGCCTTCATAAAGGGGTATATTCCTCTTCCAACATTGACTTCAGGATGTGTCAAAGTCCATTGCGTTCTTTTGATGAGATGGGTTGAGTTCATGGTGAGCAAGGAGCGTATAAATACCAACTTGACTCGGGAGCAGATCATTGATCTTTGCCAAGACCTCGGCAAATCTCCGATTAGGAAGGACATCCCAGTGCTTGGTTGCTTTCATCTCCAGATGGGTGTTCGGACACCCATACAATCATATGTAGATGGGGTGAGATAACTTTCTCCTTGGAGAGTGTGGCTCTCTTGTCAATCTTCCAAGAATCGGGAATCTTAGAATCCAATTATCCGAAAGCGAGGTGAAGACTTAGGATGACCTCGCCGCTAAGTTGGGGGATTTCGCTCTGAAGACTCCATTGCGAAGTCGAAGGACTCTTCCCGGAAAGAGGATGAAAGGTGCCCTTACGGTTGGTGGATAT
Source organism: Papaver armeniacum (assembly GCA_023531295.1). NCBI lineage: Eukaryota > Viridiplantae > Streptophyta > Magnoliopsida > Ranunculales > Papaveraceae > Papaver > Papaver armeniacum. The sequence continues at coordinate 2,477 of JAJJWW010012323.1, forward strand.
CTCAATGGTTTCCGGATGAGTTGGAGCCTGAACAGAAAAGCAGTGATCTTCATGTCCTTAAGCCGGGTATCCGTCTTTCCTTTTTTCAAATGGGAAGAGTAACTTCGACGACCTTCGGCTATAATGAGTTCTGGTGCGACGAGTTTACTACGATCCGAGATTTTGTGATTAACGCGGTGGAAAACGTTCGTTGCAAACCTTCTCCAGCAGATTCCAAGGAGTATCCAATGTTGAGAGATCCCGAAAAGTTGCCTAGCAATTTAAAGCCCTCGTGCCAAGGAACTGGAGAACTTAAGAATCGTGCTGGCGGGTTCGGATTTTGGCTTCACAAGATCCTCCCACGGCTCTTGTGTCTTTCAGTTCTTCCAATAACCGAGGTATGTCGCCTCTTCATGGGTTTGTCTCGAAACACACGTAAATTTCTTACCGAGAATATGTGTATTGTTTCCTTCTGTGGCTTCGGTGAGTGTTAATGCTTTCGCCGCCCTCGCACGTTGCGGGGAGACGGCAGTTTCTTCAAGGAATTCCGTGCACCGAGCCTACTCATAGCGGTGATGAGTCGAGAAAGAAGAAAGTTCAACAAGCGAGAGTGATTCCTCTGGGCAAAGACTGGTTCTTCTTCGGGAAGTGGTTTTGAGTTTCGCTTTTCTTTCTTTCTTCTTCTGTTTCTTCTTTTGAAAAATGTCTAACTCAAGTTTGCAGAGGAGGAATCCGGTTAGGAGGATGATTCGGATGGAGTCACACGAAAACTTGCCTTTGGTGACCACATAGGTGACTTGGAGATGGGAGTTAGCCAATTGCCGAGCACAAAGCGTGGTTCAGGATGGTGGATGATTCTCTGATGGTTGTTGCCATAGACATGGAGGAAAACCTTTGCGCAGTCGTGAGGCCACTTGTAGGCGCCATTTTTTGATCCCCGTACTTGGTTCCTTATCCAGTCATGTGCTGGTTGGCGGTTTAAAGCGTCTTGGCTAAGCATGAGGCGTTAGTACACCAGAATCGGGAGAAGCACGGACATATGGCTACAACCAAGAAAGTCACTAGTCGATTCGCGGCGGTTAAGCGTGTGGAAGAGGCTTTGTCTTCCCATCGAGGATATGCGTGAGGTGACCTGGTCACACCATTTCGAAGAAGTTATTGCCCATTTGGGGAGCACCATCGCGACGTGTGCGTGGAAAAGGAGTTCAACACTTCGTGGTCCTGTCAAGGCCGGTCGAGATCCAAAAGTTGAAAGATGCAGGCAATCGAAAAGCCTTTCCGCCGAGGAGATCGCAAGACAGGAGATGGAACTCGAAAAGCTTTCCAAGATGTTGACTATGAAGAGAGCGGCTCTTGAAGACGCAAAGTCGATTTTCTCCAAGAAGAGCAGGATGTTGGACGATTTTCCTTGAAGCGTTTCTCGTTAAACTTTCATTTAGGTTCCCTTTTTTTTTGAAAGACATATTGATGTCCGGTTCAAAACTTAACCTTTGATAGAGAATGGTAGCTTTTTAGGGTGTTGGATTATTTCTCGGGATGAATGGTTTTGATAATATAACTTTCGATTATGTTTTGGGTAAGGAATATTGCTTTTTGAAAGTGTGTGCTAGCAATAGGCACAAGGCGCAATAGTATGGCGGTTTTTATTAAGAACCTAAAAAGCAGATCGTATATCTTGCCCAATCTAAATTTACTCACTTGCAAACACGCTCTTTCCAAGTAAAAGGCGGCTTCTTTGGTAGCAAGGCGGCTTCTTTGGTAGCATCGCCAGTTAGTCCCCAATTGCCGGTCTTCATCGTAGTCCCAGGTTTTACGGTGTGCGATAACAAGGTTGGCCGTCAGTCGAGTCGGACCAGTCTGTAAGTCCCCAATCGGTGATATCTTCAACGAGTCCACAAGTTTTCTCGTGTGTTTTTTGTAAGCCGTAGCAGAGTCGCTGGTAGTTGAGTCGGATCGAGTTGCCTTCCCTACCATCTTGACATGGGTCGAGAAACGAGATCGAGTATCGACATTATATTTGATAGATCAATCCTCCTTACTGTGGTCGCCAATTGTTTATGGGTGAAAATCGTTTACGATGATTTCGGTAATTTTGGTGAGTGAATGAGAAACTGATTCAAACCCTAAACAAATGTGCTGCACGTGAGCACTTTATAGGTTCGAGAGATCAATGCGTACAAGTGGGCCTAAACCAAGAAATGGACGTTCCGGACTTGCTTCGGTCACAAAGTGGAGGAGAAGGGTTGATTTGGGGAGGGAAGCAAAGAAAGGTGTTGAGGAGAGTAGTATCTCGACTTGTATCGAGAAAGTGAAAGCTTAGGAAGCTTGCAAGAGATAGAAGCTTTGGGGAGAGCTTGCAAAGTTGCCTTTCCGAGAGTGTAAGTGTAGTGTATTTCTCGACCGAGACTTGTTGTCCTGGGTGGAAATAGGTAAGACCTATTTATACAAGTTTAGATTGAACGTGCCACTGGCCTCATGAAGGAAGAGAGTAAAGGGTGAAATAATGGGAGGAGGTGGTAACCGCATGGGTTAATGGGTGAAAACGTTATTCACCATTATTTCCTCTTTTATTTGACCGCTTTATTCCTTTTCACGCTTTCTTAAAGTGAGCGTAGTGTACTGCGCATCTTTGTGACCGCCAAACCAAAACCCTAAAGAAGCATCCCCGGTTTGTGTTGATATCTCGAGTGTTGGTTGCATCTTGAGTGCAAGTGGCGTTCGCTAGTGGCGCGTGTGGCATGTGCCAATGGCATGTGCGGAATGCCTTGGTGGTAGGTTGCACGGTTTGCAAGTTTTGGCTACCAGCGTGTGCGTTTGGCATGTGCCAATGGCATGTGCGGAATGCCTTGGTGGTAGGTTGCACGTTTACCCAAGTTTGGCTACCAGCGTGTGCGTTTGGCATGTGCCAATGGCATGTGCGGAATGCCTTGGTGGTAGGTTGCACGGTTTGCAAGTTAGGCTACCAGCGTGTGCGTTTGGCATGTGCCAATGGCATACGTGGCCATTAGGGCCGTGAACTTGATAGGGAAACCAGCTAGCGAGTATGTTGGCATGTGCCAATGGCGTGCGGGGCCATTAGGGCCGTTACCTTGATAGGGAAGCTAGCTAGCGAGCATGTTGGCATGTGCCAATGGCATGCGGGGCCGTTAGGGCGTGACCTTGATAGGAAGCTAGCTAGCGAGCATGTTGGCATGTCCCAATGGCATCGGGGCCGTTAGGGCCGTGACCTTGATAAGGAAGCTAGCTAGCGAGCATGTTGGCATGTGCCAATGGCATGCGGGGCGTTAGGGCCGTGACCTTGATAGGAAGCTAGCTAGCGAGTATGTTGGCATGTGCCAATGGCATGTGCGTGGCCGTTGGGCCGTGATAAGGAAACTAGCTAGCAAACATGTTGGCATGTGCCAATGGCGTCTGGGGGCCATTAGGTAGTGACCTTGATAGGGAAGCTAGCTAGCGGAAGCATGTTGGCATGTGCCAATGGCATGCGGGTCCGTTAGGGCCGTGACCTTGATAGGAAGCTAGCTAGCGAGGATGTTGGCATGTGCCAATGGCATGCGGGCCGTTAGGGTAGTGACCTTGATAGGGGAAGCTAGCTGGGCCGAGGATGTTGGCATGTGCCAACGGGGCATGCGGGGCCGTTAGGGCCATGACCTTGATAGGGGAAGCTAGCTAGGGAGCATGTTGGCATGTGCCAATGGTATGCGGAACCGTTAAACCGTGACCTTGATAGGGAAGCTAGCTAGCGAGCATGTTGGCATGTGCCAATGGCATGCGGGGCCGTTAGAGCCATGACCTTGATAAGCTAGCTTACGAGCATGTTGGCATGTGCCATTGGCACGTCGGCCATGTTGACCTAGTTGCATGTTTTGCAAGCCTAGGGCGCTATGTTTAGTGTGGGCCAAAGGCATAGCGGCTTGGAATTATGGCTTTGCGACACGTGTTGGCATGTGCCAATGGCACGTGTGGCCATGTTGACCTAGTTGCAAGTCTTGCAAGCCTAGGGCGCTATGTTTGGCGTGGGCCAAAGGCATACTGGCTTAGAAATATGGCTTGCGGCACGTGTTGGCATGTGCCAATGGCACGTGCGGCCATGTTGACCTAGTTGCAAGTCTTACCAAGCCTAGGGCGCTATGTTTGGCGTGGGCCAAAGGCATAGCGGCTTGGAATTATGGCTACGACACGTGTTGGCATATGCCAATGGCACGTCCGGCCATGTTGACCTAGTTGCAAGTCTTGCAAACCTAGGGGCGCTATGTTTGGCGTGGGCCAAAGGCATAGCGGCTTAGAAATATGGCTTGCGGCACGTGTTGGCATGTGCCAATGGCACGTGCGGCCATGTTGACCTAGTTGCAAGTCTTGCAAGCCTAGGTGGCGCTATGTTTGGCGTGGGCCAAAGGCATAGCGGCTTGGAATTATGGCTTGCGACACGTGTTGGCATGTGCCAATGGCACGTGCGGCCATGTTGACCTAGTTGCAAGTCTTGCAAACCTAGGGCGCTATGTTGGTCGTGGGCCGAAGGCATAGTTTGGGAGAAATATGGCTTGCGCACGTTTTTGGCATGTGCCAATGGCACGTGCGGCCATGTTGACCTAGTTTCAAGTCTTGCAAGCCTAGGGCTCTATGTTTGGCGTGGGCCAAAGGCATAGCGGCTTGGAATTATGGCTTGCGACACGTGTTGGCATGTGCCAATGGCACGTGCGGCCATGTTCACCTAGTTGCAAGTCTTGCAAACCTAGGGCGCTATGTTGGTCGTGGGCCGAAGGCATAGCGTCTCGGAATTTGGCGTTGTTGCCATGGTGCACAGTATGCGGCTTGTTTTGGCATGGTTGCCATGGTGCGCAGAGTGCGGCTTGCTTTGGCATGGTTACCATGGTGCGCAGTATGCGGCTTGGTTTGGCATGGTTGCCATGGTGCGCGATATGCGGCTTGGTTTGGCATGGTTGCCATGGTGCCTTGATATGCGCTTGGTTTGGCATGGTTGCCATGGTGCGCCGATGATGCGGCTTAGTTTGGCATGGTTGCCGGGTGCGCAGATGCGCTTGGTTTGGCATGGTTGCCATGGTGCGCATTATGCGGCTTGGTTTGGCATGGTTGCCATGGTGCGCGATATGCGGCTTGGTTTGGCATGGTTGCCATGGTGCAGATATATCGGCTTGGTTTGGCATGGTTGCCATGGTGTGATATATGCGGCTTGGTTTGGCATGGTTGCCATGGTGCGCAGATGCGGCTTGGTTTTGGAATTAGGGTTCTGTGTTGAAAAACCTAATGGTATTTTGAAAAATACCCTATTAATTATTTACACCGAGTTAAATTCTCTTAGTTAATGTGTTGCGGGTAACACTAGGTCATGGGGTTTACGATTTTACCCCTTGTCTTAAAATCCACCATCAACAATCGCCAACCCGTCTCAACCATCTTGCCAACCGACCCCTCCATCCACGCTGCCACCCATCATGTTGTCCAACCATCAAGCTGGTCCCGCCCATGCGGTCGATTTATTCGCTTTCCAAATGTCCGCCAATCTCGCCCGGCCATCATTTATTAATTTATCATGGAAGCATAAATGAGCATTTCAAACATAAATCACCATGAAGGCGCAAAGCATTGATTCCAATGAGTTTCATACATAAATCACCATGAAGGCATGCGCATTGATTCCAGCAGTTTCATGCATAAATCACCATGAAGGAATGCAACATTGATTCCATAGTTTCATGCGAGGAAATCATAATGGAGGCATGAATGAGAGTTAATGCTATTTATGTTTACATTGAAATTAGATATTCAACAAATAGGAGCAGAAATTATATGAATGGAGGTAGCCAATAGGAGAGAAATACATACACTGTAATACAATTATCAATAAAACACCATTCCCCAAGGGGATTCATCCGTGGACGTAGGCACACCAGGCCGAACCACGTAAAACCTGCGTCAATCTTTGTCTCCTTATTTGTTCTTCAATTCGTATCCTAACCCAAAATACACACCTAACTATCCATTCATCGTGTTTCGTGCCCAAAAGTAATTTTGGGTACAAACATTGGCGCCGACTAAGGGGAGTTACGAGAAAAGAATCGTGTTTTCCCATTGAGAAAAGTTATAAAAAATGCTTCAAAATCGTGTCCGTGAAAAAGCAGTCTGAGCGTCTTGGAAAGTCACTGCTGCAGTCCAGTCGATCGCAACTGTTGCAGTCCAGTTTGATCATAACAAATCAAATCAGCCGATCGTAGGGCTGGCGACCGTATAATCGCACATACTACGATCCAGTTTGATCGCAAACGCTGCAATCAAGATTCGCCGTTTCAGATTTGCTAAAGCCATTACCTGCGGATACCGCTGAAAATCGCATCACTACAAAATCTGATGATAGTGTTGCTGGGACGCTCGGTCCGCGGAAAAAAGATGTAGTGAAATACCATCAAAACTGTTGTAGGATATTCGGTCCACGACATGGCTGGATCCAGTTTCGATTTCTATCACTGTCGTCCGGTGATCGCGTGCTGTCGCAGATTAATCACAATTACTATAGCCGGGAAAGCAATTTTAAGCCACCAAACCGATTCACACTAAAACCACCAAGGTTGTTGTCAGGATGTTCGATCCGCAAAATGTTCAAGTCCAAAGTCCAAAAAAATTGCTTCTCAAATAACGCATTATCCACCTGTTCAAGTTTGTTGTATGACAAAATCAATACTGTCATGATCGCAAAGTTGTCAAGTTGTCCACATCTCAAGGTGCCTGAATACCCGAGGGAAAACCTCCAGAAAAGCATCTCAGAAAATTCCAGAAAGGGCCACAAAAGTGCAGCAAAATCATGGTGAAAATTCCATGAGAAACGGTAACAGTCCAACAAACCTGTTGCTGAAATTGTAAAGAGAAAAGACAACAGCCCAAAAAACTGTTGCAAAAGGTCAAAGAGAAAAGATAACACCACCAACGGCCCGTTGCCAAAAATTTCAAGACAAAAGGCAACAGTTCATGAAAAGCGTGGCGAAAGTTTTCAAAAAAAAAAAAAAAAAAAAAAAAAAAAAAATTGAGCCGGCCTCAAGCCGGAGGCAATGCTCACCCACTTCTGGTGGTCGTTCACCCACGTTAAGATGCTCACCCACTTCTGGGGTGTCGTTCACCGCGTTAGTTTACCTCACCCACTTCCGTGGGTTTCGTTCACCCACGTTATGCTTGTCCACCCACTTCATTTTTGTTCACCCACGTCATTTTCCACGTAGGGCGCCGCAATCTGGTCCAGTCAGCTGCCACGTCAGCGTTTCGGCTCATTCAGCATGCCATGTCAGCTGCCACGTCAGTGTTGGGTTATGCCATGTCAGCGACGTGAAGCCTCGCCAGCCACGTGACGCCTAGTCAGCATGCCACGTCAGCGACGTGACGCTAACGTCAGCGTGCCACGTCAGCACCATGGCGCATCTTCAGTGTGCCACGTCAGCGAGGGACCCTTGTAAGTGTGCCACGTCAAGAATTGGTCCATCAAGACGCGCGCTAAGAGAAAATTTTGTTTCGTCAATAACTTCTTCGTTTTTAAGTCCGAATCGAGTGATTTTTGGCTCGTTGAGTCGTCTTTCAATTCCCTACAAACATAGAAGTGAAAAATCATGTGTTCGTAAAATTTAATTTTTGAGGTTCAAGTAGCACGACAAACACTATCGAGATGCGGGGCATTACACGTTCAATGTTCGCGAACGTTATAGTGTCAATTTCCTACCCACAACACAAAGATCGTGAGTCTTGGTGGAATCATAAACCTCAACACGCACATGTTGGTGATAGTTAAAATTGCTTCTGATCGATTATACGAACTCGTTGTAATCCGATTGTCCTTAATATCTGCGATTCGGTTGATCGAAGCTGCTGCCGGTCCCTTTCCATATAACTACTACGTGAAGTTGATCGATTTCGTAATCGGTTTCCAAAGAACGGGTGCGTCCGATCACAATTGCAGAAATTGAGTTCCGTGGCAAATCTTCGATCGACTTGGACTTAATTGGTGCATTCGGTCCACAGACAAATCAATTACTAAGTCGAGACGAGACGCTAAGGCAACTATACTAATCATCGTCGCTTAAAAACACCGACATAGCCAGTGGGCATCCTAATCACTTCGAAAGCGAAGTCGCATCAACATTTTCAATAAGGTAAGTATATAATTTACATATTTTTGCATCTTTTCATATATTCATGCATACTTTTGGTTAGACACCTTTAATGTGGCAAGCATCTTCTCAACGAGGGGATGCACACATTTCAATTCTCGCGCGCATCCTGAAAGTGGGATTATTTGTGCTGGAATTCGAGATAATGAACATATTCAACATCCCATGCGCGAGCAAAATGCGACAAGGCGTGCACCCTTGTACAAGCATTGGCTTGACATGACAATTACTATCTTAGGGGCGAGTTGCATATCACTTCAACATGGTGACCATCACTTGGGGCGAGATATGTAACACCTCGCGGTCTAAAATTACTCTTTGGGGCAAGCTGTGTAACACTTCATACGCTTGGGGGCAAGTTACATAGCACCTAATTGCAATTAAGCTCCTGAAAATCGAAACTTCAGGTAACCCAAACTTCTTAGTCCTCCAACGAGTTGTAGGATTAAGAGGGGGCGAGCGTAAACCTAATATTTTTACGCAATTTTTACAATCAGTAATGTTAAACTGTTATAATTATGTTGATTGAATTATTGTACTTCAGTTCAAAAGCAACTGCTGCACTCAGTTGGACGCAACTGATGCAGTCCAGTTTTGCTTACGAATTCTGTACTCAGTTGGACGCAACTGATGCAGTCTGGTGGCACTCGGTTGGACGCAACTGATGCTGTCTAGTTTTATTCGTAACTGTTACACCTATGTATATCGAAATTTGTTTAAACCAAGTCCCAAAGATCAAGCTACAGTGACTAATCGGCTGCTCATTGCCAGCGTAACTTTGTTCGTTGCTCTTTGCATTCTAGTGATCCTGATGCGGAGTCATTATCTTGCGGTTCCTCAGTCCGCTCATCTGCGGCCGGCTGCAGTGTAGCTTTTTCCGTTGCTGCTGCATTCCAGCTGATCACAGCTGATGCAGTCCAGCTATGCTCGCAGCTCATCGCAGCTGCTGCAGTGTAGCTTTTTCCGTCGCTGCTGCATTCCAGCTGATCCACCCGGTGATGCAGTCCAGCTATGCTCTTAATTCTGAGTCCGGTGATCGCTGCTGCAGTACAACTTCGTTCGTTGCTGCTGCATTCCAGCTGATCACAGCTGATGCAGTCCAGCTATGCTTGTAGTTCCTGCAGTCCAGCTCATTGCAGCTGCTGCAGGGTAGCTTTGTTAAATTCTTCTTTGCATTCGGTGATCATGGTGATGCACTCCTATGCTTGTAGTTCCTCGGCAGTCCACCTTCATCGCGGTGGCTGCGGTACAACTTTGTTCGTTCTTCTGCATTCCGGCTGATCGCCTGATGCAGTCAGCTCATCGCAGCTTCTTTGCAGTACAACCGTTCGTTCGTTCTTCTGCATTCAGTGAAATCCGGCGATGCAGTCCATCTATGCTTCGCGGTTCCTGCCCGATCCCGATTGATCGCATTTCTTGTAGTACAACTTCGTTCTGCTTCGCCGCATTCCAGCTGATCGCGCTGATGCGGTCTAGCTATGCTCGCGATTCTGCAGATCCAGCTGACCGCACCTGCTGCAGTCTTACTGCGTCGTTTCTGCATTCGCCTGATCGCATTTCTTCTCGTTCGGTATGTTCGCAAATCCCGATCAGAGGCCAAACATAGTCATGGTAATCGTTTACTCATTTCTGCTGCGAGCCTGTTGGAGTGAAGCTGAGTGCAGACAATTTTGCTCAATCTTTGTTACCACCCAGTTTGATCATTACTGTAGCGAGACATTTTTCTTGCAGTCCTTGATCAAAGTCCTATGACCACCATAGATTGATTTTACGTCGAATTATCGCCATTCACAATACCGCTCCGATCAAGCATCACGCTTCGTTACGAGAAAAGATCGGCCTTCGGCCCTAATTTTTGCATACAACAGTGGTTCATGCTCAACTATTTCCCACACCTCCCGGTCACAATAGCCACACTTGGGGCGTCTTGATTGTGATTTCCGCAAACAACAAGGGAAGTTCGCCGATCACCTCAACATCAATACGCACTTGGGGGCGAGTTTTATCACCTGACTAAGGAACACGAAATTTTTCTTAACCCCCAACAAGTTGGAGGTTAAGAGGGGCGATGTTTGTACCATAAGTAAAAATACCACTTAATGGGCTAAATTGATACTTGAATCATCTTTGGTCGTTATCCAAGCCTCGCTAATCAGTCAACCAAGGCAGCCCACCAGTCGGCACATACCGGTCAATGGTCAAAGTCGATCAACTATCAAAGTCAAACGTCCGGTCAAGGTCAACGGTCAAAGTCAATGGTAGGTCAACAAGTCAAAGTCAACCGTCGGTCAACTATCAAGTCGGCCGCACCCCAAGCCAATTTTCAGTCTTGTAGCCAAGCAATGCCGCTAACCAATTCCTAACGAGAAATTCTCCTGACCGCTAACCGAGTCTCAACCATCTTTGCCGCGGCCCCTCCATCCACGCCGCCACCATCATGTCCATCAACCATCAAGCGGTCCCTCGCCCATGCGGTCAGGTACATTCCTTGACAAATATCCTCCAATACTTGCCACCATCATTTATGCAGAATTTATCATGGAAGCATAAATGAGCAGTTTCATACATAAATCACCATGAAGGCATGCAGCATTGATTCCAGCAGTTTCATACATAAATCACCACGAAGGCATGCAACATTGATTCCAGCAGTTTCATGCATAAATCACCATGAAGGCATGCAACATTGATTCCAGCAGTTTCATGCATAAATCATAATGGAGGCATGAATGAGAGTTAATGCTATTTATGTTTACATTGAAATTAGATATTCAACTGTATAAATAGGAGCAAAAATTATATGAATGGAGGTAGCCAATAGGAGAGAAATACATACACTGTAATACAATTATCAATAAAACACCACTCCCCAAGGGGATTCATCCGTGGACGTAGGCACACCAGGCCGAACCACGTAAAACCTGCGTCAATCTTTGTCTCCTTATTTGTTCTTCAATTCGTCTCCTAACCCAAAAAACACACATAACTATCCATTCATCGTGTTTCGTGCCCAAAAGTAATTTTGGGTACAAACAACCTACTAAGGAAATTTTTGTTAATCAATGTATTTAGTCACAATCTTTAGTAAAAATACTTTGTTGAGCGATCCCCTTGAATGTATTTATAGAAAATGATAACTCGTTTGAAAAATATAGCTCATTAACGTAATGCCTTTGCGTGTAAGTGCATCAAAATAATTAAGGACTCCAAGACTTTTTAGATCTCCATTATTGTTGTTGTTGTGCTGTTGTTGTTGGTGATAATACGTGACAGTACGGCTCAATAAATTTTTCTTCCTCTGTGAGGTTTTAAAATGAACCCAGGTTCTAATTAAGTACCATAGATTTTCCATCACTAGAAGTAAAACATCATTTTTTTATCCCAAAACCAACACAAATTTGGGGCCCTACGGCGTCGCCTATGCTCAGCGATGGCTCTGCAACCAGCCTCTGGTGCACTTATAAATACACCATGGAAGAAGAAGTGAGTGAAAGTGGACAGAGATTCTTTTACTCCCTCCGTTCCGCTTTAGATGATGTTTTAGGGTTTATTTTGTGTTCCAAAATAGATGAGAGTTTACCTAGTTTTCCTAATTTCTCACTGATTTACCCTTGCTTTGGAATCACAACATATCATTCATTCCTTTTGTAATCAGTGAGAGATAATTAATCTAATTTAAGAATTAAATCTATTCCATAAAATATACACTTCATCTTAGGATCTTTGGTAATTCCTAGTAGAATTACATGGGGATTCATAATTTATACTAGAATATAGAAAGTAAAAACTAGGAAGTTCAAATTTTTAGGAAGTATTAATATGGGTAGATTTGGAAAAAAACATTCTCTTTGATATTTCTTAATCTGCGTGAAAAACTCTAGAACATCATCTAAAGTGGAACGGAGGGAGTAGGTTTTCAAGATGGAGATTTAAATTACCGAAGCTACCCTTGTATGCATGCATTCGGTCTGTTTTGGGGTTGTGGCACCCGACCATGATTTCGCATCCACTTTAGCGTAAACAAACCAGGACAAAACCGATGTGAATCAATCATAGCCGTGAAATTATGTCCATTTAATCCTATCCATCCATGGAAACTATAAAAATCCCTATACCTAACCCATAATAATGAGATCCAGATTCAGATATTTTCTTTTCATCAAGCTTCCGCCGCAACCACAAGAAGAATGAATGGATTCTTCAAAAATTTGTCTATCCATGAAAATGAAGATCAAGCCCAAATCATGGTTTAGTTTTCTAGATTGAATCACATAGCAAAATGATCTATCCTCTCAAAAACTCAAGTAAGTTTGTGTTTATATTCTCATCGTTTTCTTCATTTGATTTAATTTCATTGATATTCCATGCTGTGCTTTTCTTGAATTCAAATATGTTTCAAGTTGATTGTTTGTTTGTTGAAGCATGTTTAATTTCTGTTTGATTTATGTTTCATCCTCATCATCATCCTATATCATCTATGGTGTTGGATCAACTGTTTCCTTAGTTTGATTGATTCCGGTGTAATTAATAGTATTGCACTCCTATAACAATCCAGGCAGTTCCAACTTTATTCGCCTAATTGTTTTTTCTGAAAGGCTGGTCCACTGGCTGCTTACTCTTTGTTGACCAGATGAAAGCAGTGCAGTTAGTTTTTCAGTTTGCTCTCAAGTACAAAATCAGTTAATTGAAATTATAATTTGTAAGGATTTTTCTTGTGAAGTATATTATGATACGTTTAGTTAGTGAGCTTTTTGGGGTTTTTATGTTTTGAAATACTTCAAGCAATATTGAAAGACAATTTTAAGGACCCATGTTCTCCATCTCATTGGCATGTTTAACTTTCTTTTTGTGGATTTGATACTTCTAAGCCATCGAAAAGACTTAAATTAGTCAAGGATATCGCTGAATTTTCTCAAATTGATTAATGAACTGAATATAATAACTAGCGGGATTACAATTAGTAGGATGAACATACATACTTCATGTTTCACAATTCCTTCCTACTCTGTTGTAATTAATATTTTTATGGAACATATAATAACTGAAAGCATGGTAAGCATCTATTAAGGGTTTAGTGTATGAAAGTTACTTGCACATTCTCATCATCATCATCATCATCATCATCTTATTTGGAGCACCCAAGTTATGAAAATCTTGGTGTTCTCGGAAAGGGAAATGGCGGAATAGTTTATAAGTTGAAATATAGTCCTTCAGGAGAATTGTTCGCTTTAAAACAGTTCATTAATCTTCATGCAGAAGAAGTTGTCCGGCGTTCTTTTCTTGAAATTAAATTAATGACAGAAGCTTGTCATTCGGGAGTTGTAAAATGCTTTGGCAGTTGCATTCAAAACTGGGATATTCAAGTTCTCTTAGAGTACATGGACGGAGGATCCTTATTAGGAAAACATATATCGGACGAACAACAGCTATCCTGCATTTGCTATCAGATATTAGGGGCACTTTCTTATCTGCACAATAAACTTATTGTGCATCGTGATATCAAGCCATCCAATATATTGATCAGGGGAGATATGGAAGTAAAAATCTCTGATTTCGGGGTCAGTAAAATCCTACAAGAAGCTGGAGGATTATGTGATTCTTCTGTTGGCACTCGGTTTTATTGGAGTCCGGAAAGGCTCAATCCAGGGCAAAGAGGAGATTCATATGATGGAGCGGCGGGAGTTGTGTGGACCTTAGGGTTGTTAGTTTTGGAAATATATCTGGGTAAGTACCCAATTGAAAATTTTAGTGGTTTATGCGATTTGGCAATGGCAACTACGGATTTCCGATCTTTCATATCGGCGTGCTTACAGACAAATTCCGATAAAAGGTGGACTGCCAACGAATTGCTACGTCACCCATTCATTACCAAGTATAGTGTATCATTATAAAGTTAAGGTATAATGTTGATTTGGTTATGATTTATCTTAATATTTGACCGTAATTCAACCCGTAGTAGTTTTGAAAGTATTTCATTTTTTACCCATATCGTATTATTATTATTATTTTATTATTCAGCAATATCTGACATGCTTTTATTGTCAATTTTGTGCAGGCGACCGTTGAAAGATTCAAATGTACAAGCGACGTGGGGAAGTTTTACTTTAGAAAGGTCAAGGAAGCCGTTCTCTCAAACTATCTCATTTGTCATCAGAATAGCGTCGTTTTAAGTTTTTGAGCAAATGTATGCAGATAGTGTGTGAAACTCTGTTTTGTGATAAATGTTAACCTGGTAGCTTTTAGGACTTCATTTATTCTCACTTTAACTCGCATGTATTTACCATCATACTAACAGAAAGTTGCTCATCGGCGCGCTGTACCACCACCAGATCACCATGCCATCACCTCCATACTCCCACAGTCAGCAACATTGGGATCATAAGTCCAAATGTAGGAAGCTTAACTGCCATCCTAAAATCAAAATGTTTCTCTTGAAAGGACAACATGATGGCCTTATAATTTTGGAGCATGGCAAAATGACGATATCCAACATTTGCACATATTGTCATGCACAGCCAGAATCACCGACACATATGCTATTCACATGTACAAGGGCAGTAGCAATATGGAGCAAATACTTCCCCCACCACCCAAGTCCATATCATCCTCCACATTAGCACTTTATCCAGAACACCATACCGCATTAACATCATCCAAGGTATTCTCCTTTAAATCTGGATTAATCCCAAGATTAGCCATGTTGCGGTGTGTACTCCATAGCCCAGGTTTAATAATACCCAAGCGAAGGTTAGAGCTAAAAGGATATTTTGGTAAATGACAATTTTGTTGTTATCTACAAAATGAAAAATAACCCTAGAATTTCATTTTGGTGTTTAAGAAAGAGTGAGGAGTGAAGCCGGGGCGGCGTGGAAATTAAAAACAGAAAAATCCTTTGGAAAATCTCTCTGAAAGATCTGATTATAAGAAAAATGATTTGTTATGAATGTAATTTCGGGTTTGAATGGAAAGTCCTGCACATACCCCGGTGGAACTCTACTCTAAGATCTGATCGCATAATGATTTCTCCTCTCATAGTTTTTAATTTACCAGTGAAAGATTTAACGGCAACTGATGAAAGATTAGCACACATGTACACCTAATCAATCTTCCAATTGTTCATTGCTTTCTTTTTCATTCAAGTCAAAATTCATTTTGATGTGCATCGTTACCTAATCATCTCCTATCTACCAAATTGAAAACAAGTTTAATCTGATTATTAGCTAGACATTCATTTACTCAGCTCACCACTATGATTCTCCATAACCTTATTTGTTTTTGTGATGAAGTCCCAATAACACATCCAATATGAAACACCATCTTCAATTGTGGATTCAAAACCACACCTGCGCCGTCGTTGGACAAATGTCTTCTTTCACGGACACAGTACTGAAGTTAAAAGAAGAATTTTTGAGTTGATCCTTGCACTACAGCTGACCAAGCATTAGAAAAAGAATTGTATATCCGACTGATCCTTGCACTGCAGATTAAAAGACAAACCGAATTAATAAGTCTTGGTACTACTAATTTTAACCTAAAAATAGATTGAAAAGAGGAGTAAGATCTTAATTACGTTTGAGAGGAGATATCATTGTGCTACGATATTCTTGTTGCTGTTGTTTGATGATCACCACATCGAAGCCATGACCGTTCGATTTTTTTTTTTTTTTTTTTTGTGGCGGCGGAGGGAATAGATGAAGAGGGAGAGGGGAGAAAGAAACCAAGAATGATAAGATGCCCTAACTCCACTCAAGACGTCGAATCTAAATAGTAGGGTGAGAATTTAATTACACTTCTGTTACATCAAGAAGTGTAAAAACTAGGGTAAAAGTATCAAGACAACATTATCAATTGGGTGACATTAAATGAACTGCTGTGAAAAAACTAGAGAATAACTCCTTTGGAAAATCTCTCTGAAAGATCTGATTATAAGAAAATCGTTTGTAATGAATGTAATTTTAGGTTTCAATGGAAAGTCTTACACATACCTTGGTGGAACTCTAAGATCTGATGATCATGGCACAATGATTCCTCCTCTCATGGTTTCAATTTCGCCCAATATACTACTTCTAGATACTGAGGTGAGACCGCAAGTATGATTTATCAAAAACCACCATTTAAGTTAATGAAGTCAGACTTCAACGAGTTCTTAACAAATCATAAAACTCAAGCAACCTATACAAAATGCCCATGTAAGCAAAACATCATTCAATCAACCATCCATCTTTTCTTAAAGAGTATTTGTAGGTTTGGGTCCAATATGTGTGCTTTGGGTCCAACGTACGCTCTGCAGTTTCAAAACTTGTATTTTGGCTACTTGCATTCATCCAGCTAGGAGACATTTATGTTAAACATTTTCATCATTCTATTCAAAGAATAAGACATTGCCAAAAACAAAAGAAAAATAGAATGAAAATGGTGGAAGCATGGGGCGTACTACTGCAATCACCCGAGTATTGACATGCGTAATTTTAAGATGCGCCTGATGATGGGACGGATTTTTAAAGCCCGCCTAGTGAAACGGGAGTATAAATTACGCCTCAATGGGGCGCAATTTAAACATACCGCCTGGTACCAGGCGCAAATCCAAACTACGTCCCGTCGGGCGTAGATTAAAGTTACGTTTCAAACATGCGTAGATTAAAGTTACGTCTCACTACCAAACGTAACTCATAATTGCGCCCCAATCAGGCGTAGTGTCAAATTACGCCAGACCAAAACCAAACCAAAGACCAAATATAGTTTGGTTTTTGATTTCAGTCTGGTATTTGCTCTTTACTCCTCTCCGTAATGTCTGGGTATTCGACCAAATATTTGGTTTTAGTCGACCACTGTGGTTGCTCTAAGGGTTTAAGGATAATCCAACTCACCCTCAGGCTCTATTGAAAAGTGTTCCTATATCTTTTTTTATTTCGTTAGAGCAACTCCAAGTCTCCAATGGGACACATTTAGTTTGCTAATTATTTGTTTTTCCACGTGGTCGGGCAAACTGAATTATGGAAAGATTGAGCCAATCGTCGCAATATAATTTGATTGTCTCTGATCGAGTCGATTTGAGACGCGATGAACAAAACCTTTTATTTGAGGATTTGCTCATCCGTTTTAATGGGTTGTTAGCCCCGCTGCAGGTGCATAATCAGCAAATCTGCCAATTTAATCTTGATATTCGGATTTTCAAAATTCTAAATGTCATGTGACGTGACAACCTCATGTGCTCTCGTTTTTTCATGACAATGCATTCCATCCATACATTGCACCTCTCCGGAAAGGTTTTAGTGTATAATCTTGGTTATATTACTCACACATTCTCTCATGTAAAAAATGTGAACTGGAATAAATCATTTTATGGAAATGAGCCAATTGGGCTTTTTTATTTCCGTAATGTCAATGTGTGATTTCTTTTGGAGCAGGCGTGCTTGTCTATTTGTATAATTGTGGTTGAGTATAAAATGCAGAGATCATGTACATTTTGCAACCACGGGAAACACATTTTGTTGCTTTTTGCCTTCTTGTGTGTAGCATGTGTCAGCAATTATACCCAGAATCTCAGTTTTATTGCCTGAAATGTCAATTCTGATCTGAGAAAGATTTATCATCGAATCACAATGCCTTTTTAAGGGTTCCATTTACAATTTAAGGTCTAGTGTTGAGTTTTCGGTCTTCTGTTTGGTCTGAGTAACCAACAGTATGCTAGTGTTGATTTGAAGTTATCTAACAGTATCCTATAATGTATCATATTTTCTTTATCTTTTGTTCAGCAAAATCTGACAGGCTTTTAATTCTAATTTGTGCAGGCTTTTAACGATTACTAAAATGCAGAAGTGACCTGCAAAAGATGCACTAATGGAAGACATGCTCAAAAACATAAAAAGTAGAGGTTTAAAGTAAAATTTGTTCAAACAAGTATTATAGCAGATGTATGCATCAGATGGTTTGTGTAGCTGTGTTTCGTAGTAGTTAAAACCAATCTTATTCATTACATTCAAAGAAAAATTAAAGCTTGTTGTGTCTCAAGATGTCAGATATGCATCTTACTTAATCATCTCCTATATACGAAATTCAATACAATTTTAATCAGATTTCTAGACATTCATATAAGTATGAAACTCACCACTATGATTCTTCATAACCTTCTTTGTTTTTCAGATGAAGTCCCATCCTCAATTGTGGATTCTAAACCACACCTGCGCCCTCACTGGACAAATATCTTACATCTTAAGGACTTCTTTGGTCAGCACCAATAAAACCACGAATTTCCTTGTCTTCTTTCACAAACAGCCAATTTGACAAATACAGCACCCAGATTTGTCTACTTAAATTCTATACTCATTATGGGTTATGCTTTGCCTACAAATTGAAATAGTACATATCAATTAGTTCCTAATTATAACCAACCTATTAGTTAATTATAAGAGTACCTTATACATGGATACCAAAGTTACCCTTAGCATAAAAGTATAAGAATCCTTGCACTGTTGTTGACCGAAGAAGTAATCTGAGGATCATCTGATGCTTTCCGAGCTCCGACTGATCCTTACCTATATTCCACTGATCCTTAACTGCAGTCAAACAAGTGAATTAATAAGAACCGTCAAGAAACGATTTCTATTGATTTTGTAAATAAAATAGAACAAAGAGAGTAAAAGATCCAATACTATTTACGTTTTGAGAGGAGAAATCATTATGCTGCGATCTTCTTGATGCTGTTGTTGATCATGAACATCAAAAGCCATGATTCGATGGATCTGTGGTGGTTTTTGTTTTTGAGGCGGCAGAAAAGTAAAGAAGATAGACGGATGGGGAGAAATAAAACTAAGAATGATATGGATGCCCTAACTCAATTCAAGACGTCTACAATATAAAGTAGTTGGGTCAAAGTTAATTACACTTCTGTTACACTATATTATCTATTGAGCGACAAACTATGAACTGCTCACTGCTGTGACTGCAAATCTTATATCACGAGCTATGTTCTGATTCATGAAGAAATTTTAAAACATAATGAGAGATTTGCTGCAAATTCATTTTAACGGGGTATTTCAATTTTCTTCCGGTGGAAATCATACTAGACATTTCAAGCCGATGACTCAGTTTTTGATTGCAACTTATTAGGCAAGTTTACTTGTCGAAGTCTTGTTCCTCATTCATCACTCTCCATCATGCATTTCCGTCATCTCAAATCCTGATTCTGATTCTGGTAAGTGGTAAGTTAATACTTAATACTGAAACTTAAATACTCTGAATACAATGAGAATAACATCCAGCACTACCGGAGCGCACAAACAACAATGTTCACATAGCCGTAGCCACTACAACAGCCATCGACGCCAATTATTCCCCAGCGTTGATGACTTTGCTTACAGTAAGCACATCAATGTGGAATTGAAAAACGGTTCTCCATTACTATATTCATAGAATTTCCCTGTTGTTTGTCCACTTGTGGGACTTACTGTACTTTCATTGTTGACAAAACTTCAGCGAACACCCAAAGAAGCAGAAACGTTCCTCCATTCCACTGCAAAGTTAAAAGTATATCTAGATGTAAGAAAATTGAGATAAAGTTCAAGCACAAAAAATCAAAGACATGCATACAGCAGAGGAGTTCAAGACTACACCACTTAAAACAGGAAAGCATAGATCTCGCAACACAAGAGTACTAACACACATAGCATTCTGACAGAGTGCAGAAACATATATGGGAAACTGAGAGCGGATAATTCATATATAGCTGAACTGACAACATTTGTTCAATATTTTTTGGAGCACTAAAACTAAAACCACTACTAATGTATAGCAATGTTTCCCTACTTGCTCAATTTATCTATTTACAAGAGAACAGATGCTGTAAACAACTCTTATTTTCTAATAAACTTTGATATCACTTGCCATTTCCTTAGTCAAATTTATGACCTTTCTATCCTATTTAGGTCCAATTGAGCTAGTGTCAATTCACCTAGCACTTGATAACTCGTCATTTAAATCCAAGTTATTAAACAAACAAACTCGAACATTGGCGATATAGAATCACGCATTTCAAAATTCACCTAATCTATCTTCCAATTGTTCATTACATTCAAAGAAAAATTAAAACATGTTCTGTATCAAGATGTCAGATATACATCTTACTTAATCATCTCCTATATACGAAATTCAAAACAATTTAATCAGATTTCTAGACATTCATATAAGTATGAAACTCACCACTATGATTCTTCATAACCTTCTTTGTTTTTGAGATGAAGTCCCATCCTCAATTGTGGATTCTAAATCACACCTGCGCCCTCACTGGACAAATATCTTACATCTGAAGGACTTCTTTGGTCAGCACCAATAAAACCACATAATTTTCTTTTCTTCCTTCACAAACAGCCGCCAATTTGATAAATACAGCACCCAGATTTGTCTACTTTAATTCTATACTCATTCAGGGGTATGCTTTGCCTACAAATTTAAATAGTACATATCAATTAGTTCCTAATTATAACTAACCTATCAGCTAATAATTAGGAGTACCTTATACATGGATATCAAACTTACCTTTAGCATAAAAGTATAAGAATCTTTGCACTGCTGTTGACAGAAGAAGTAATTTGTAGATCATCTGATGCTTGCCTAGCTACCATATTGATCCATCCTTAACTGCAGTCAAACAAGTGAATTACTAAGAACCACCGATTCTTCTATTGATTTTGTAAATAAAATAGAACAAAAGAGTTACATTTTGAGAGGAGAAATCATTATGCTGTGATCTTCTTAATGTTGTTGATGATCATGAACATCAAAAGCCATGATTCGATGGATCTGTGGTGGTTTTTGTTTTTGAGGGGGGCAGAAAAGTAAAGAATATAGACGGATGGGGAGAAACAAAACTAAGAATGATATGGATGCCCTAACTCAACTCAAGACGTCTACAATATAAAGTAGTTGGGTGAAAGTTAATTACACTTCTGTTACACTATATTATTTATTGCGCGACAAACTATGAAGTGCTCAATGCTGTGGGTGCAAATCTCAGATCACGAGCTAATTACACTTCAGTTACAATATTGTACCTTGTTCTGATTCATGAAGAAATTTTAAAACAGAATGAGAGATTTGCTGCAAATTCATTTTAACGGGGTATTTCCGTCATCTATCAAATCCTGATTCTGGTAAGTTATTGCTGAAACTTAAATACTCTTAATACAATGAGAATCACAGTTTAATCTTCAATTTTTGGTAATTAATCACAGTTTAATCTACAGTAAGCACATCAATGTGAAATTGAACAATGGTTCTCCGTTACTATATTCATAGAATTTCCCTGTTGTCTGTCAACTTGTGGGACTTACTGTACTTTCATTGTTGACAAAACTTCAGCGAACACCCAAAGAAGCAGAAAAGTTCCTCCGTTCCACTGCAAAGTTATAAGTATATCTAGATGTAAGAATATTGAGATAAAGTTCAAGCACAATAAATCAAAGAATACCGAATGCATCAAAATTTCTTCACCGATAGGAATTAGAAATATAGTTCCATGCAAACACAACAAAAAAAATATCGTGCTTCTCGATACCGCTAATTGCAGAAAATAAATTCAAGACATAGCTGGCACACAATAAATAAGTTTTCATATGCTGGAAACGTAGCACGGTCTACTTCTAATTGGTTAACTTAAATCCTTGCGATTTCAATTCACCTAGCACTTGACATCTCGTCATTTAAATCCGCTTTAATTGAGAGAACACTTTTAATTAAATTTCATCACATGAATCTCTTGAGAATTACAGTCGATTTTTTATTATATATTATGACATACAGAAATACGAAATTGAAATTTCACTTGTGTATTTTGAAAGTAAGTTTGATACACAAGACCCGGAAGACTAGTAAGTTTGTCAGCCTAAAGGATCTAACCGGCTGCACTCTTTTAAGTGGCATCCAAAAACCAATCACTACCTACTGGATCAAACAAACAACAACATCGGCAGTCATAGACACAGTTGAGATCATCAACAATAGCACATCAATTATATCGATTATTTGAAATTGAATAACGGTTCTCCATTACTAGATTTATCAAATTTCCCAATTGTCTATCAACTTGTGAGACTTATGCAAGCGTATTGTACTAAAAGACGCAACTGCTGCACTCTTAGTAAGTTCCCACTCTCCAACAAAACTTCAACGAACACCCAACGCAGCAGGAAAAATCCTCCATTCCACTGCAATGTAATAAGCATCTAGATGTAAGCAAATTGAGATAGAGTTCAACCACAAAAATGCAATGACATGCATACAACAGAGAGTATAAAGGATTTCAAGACTAAACCGTGCACAACAAAGACGAGGGTATGGAGCTCAGATGCCTACTAAGTTTCAATAGCGAAGTGACCCTAATGGGGAGAGTCTAATGTGTTATAATGATCCATTTGTTTGCTTGTTTGCATATTATTGTAAAAAGTATAACGATCCTTTTGTTTTTAAAAACATATTCGTTAGGTAAATAGAAATTAGATTTTGGTGAATATATTTTATAAGATATGTGATGAAATATGAGATGGTCAAACAAAGAACTAACATTTGGGATACCTGGGATACCAACTGGCTGCCCAACCGCCAAATACTGCCTCCACCTACACTAGACCACTGGTCGATAAACTAAGAGACAGTACCACCTACCAGGCCATCAGCTCCATACTCCCACAGTCATCACTAGGGATCAGCGCTTCCACCTCGAAAAACACCACATGGAAGTCCAAATGTAGCTTATGTACGGAAGCTGAACTGCCATGGTATAATCAAAATGTTTCCATGGAACATACAGCAAAATGGCCTGAAAACTCTGGAGCTTTTACATGCAAGACAAATGGCGACATCCAACCTTTGCACACAACCAGAATCAGCAACACTTTCTATTCACGTGTACAAGGGAAACACTGTCCTTCATTCTGTAGTTAGGTGAAACTATTCTAACCCTATTATCCAATTCTGCAAACAAACATTTCTTTTTATTATAGGAACCAACAGTGAATATGATGATGGTATAACTTACTTCACTAAACAGAAAGAAGCAACACATTCTTTTACATTTGAATTGATTTTCCTCACTTAATTTCTCTCTTGACCTACTACTCTATAATGAGTTTAACTCATTGAAGCAAATACAAATACTAACAAGTTGTACAGCAGTGTCGAAACAAATCTCAACATGATTCTGCTCTTAGCTCTCAGTCACACACAAAGGCCATATCGAATATGTGAGTCTTAAGAGAACTAAGTTTAACACAATTCATGTATCATCACTTAGGGTTGTAGTTCCTGTGCATAAAGTTCCATAGTTATATTTCAGCACTTGGAGTTCTTTAATCTGTCAAGCAGAGTTAGAGGAAGAAATTATGAACATGAACAAACTTTCAGTCTCTCAAGTATCAGGACTTCGAAATGATAAGATCAGATTATGGGACTAATGATAGCACACCAAAATGATGATCATGTTCCTCTACTGCTTAATGGGGACTGTAATGCCAGAATGGTCACTTCACAGATGATCAATAAACAGACAGCAACAGGGGGTCAATCAACAGAAATAAAAATAAAGTTTGGAAACAATTAATTCTTACCAATTTGTTGTATCCTGCCCTCAGATTTCTACTTTTATGCTCTTGAACTCCAAAAGTCTCAATCAATCATTAGTTAATGTTCTACTCTTGTGAGGGGTGGAGTTTTCAGTTGTCTCTTATAAGATGAGAACTCTCATCAGACAATATATTCCATGTTGGCTGGACACTAAACCAAAAGCAATTCGCCAACTAGAGCAGAAATACAAGAGAAATAGGAAAAGGTTACAATTCCAAGCAAATCAAACCAAATGAAATTACAACTAAACAAATTCTTCCACATTTAATACATCGCAATAATACTCTTAAAAATAACAGCATTCAAATTGAAGATACGAACTTTAACTGAATCTATGTAAGATTTTACCTGTGATCGGCCGCAAGGGCAAAAGTAGAGGAACAACAGTTCCGGATACTACTTATATTTGAGAGAAGATATCATTATGATGAGTGTCTTGCTGATTATACTCATGATCATCAACATCACAAGCCATGACTGGTGGGTTTTGAGAGAGGCGGCGCAAAACAGAGAGGGGATCTGGAGATGGAGAGGGACTGATAAGAATGATGAAACCCTAACATTTTGACGACTAAATAGGAGGTCAAATAGACCCAAAGTTAATTACACTTTGTTTACATCACTAGGATATACATACAAAAGTGGTATGGAGCATTTCTGGTACGACATGTGTGGAATGTCGTAATTGAAGATTCTCGTAGGACAGTCAAAAAGTTTCTTCCTTCCTTAGTTAGTGGAGAGGAAAGATCTCCAGAAATTCTTATCTCATTCCATTCCAGCGGCTCGACCAGTAATCAATGGCGAAAATTAAAAAATCTATGGTTTCCCGGTAGAACCACATTTAGCTTGTTTGTAGATACTGAGCCGTGAAATTTTTAGTTGGAAACTATCCATGGAGCAAAATTTTAAATACAATTAGTTATTTCATGTCATGATGCAGATTTGGGTTACAGTGCTACAAATTCACCAAATTGCCAGGATTTGTACCGCAATACATATGGTTTAATTACAGGAAGGAAAACCAACAAAAAAAAAGTACGGTATACTTCCATAGGAAGGCTAAAATTCGAAGAAGGAGGACTAATATTCGCTCTCTCCGGATCAACGGCCAACTCACACAAGACAAAACTCTTACAAAATCTTCTGTTACTAACTTTTATTCTAATTTGTTTCAGAAAAATCAGGCCCTCAGACCTTCTCTGGGTTCTATGAATTTCAAGCGCATAAGTGCAGACACGGCTACTCAGCTGGAAATTCCAATCACGGAACTTGAATGTCTTAATGCTCTTATAGGTTTAGGATAGAACAAGGCTCCGAGTCCAGACGGATTTCAAGTATCAATCATTAGAAAGTGCTGACACTTTATGAAAGATGATATCACGAGAGTTTTTAGGGATATCAACAAATGGGGTTCGATGAATTGGAGATTAAAATCTACGTTCCTCTCTCTGATTCCTAAGAAAGACGTGGTAGAAGAGATTAAAGATTTTAGACCTATTGGTCTAATAAACAACATTTATAAAATGTTTTCAAAGGTGTTAGCTGAGCATCTCAAAATAGTGATTCCCACGATTATCTCTCATCAACAAATGGCATTCATCAAAGGAAGACAGAAATTAGAATGCACTCTTCTAGCGAACGAATGCATCGATTCAAGAATCAAGAGTGGAATTGTAGCATCCCGTGTTTTTAGCATGGCGCATGCTAAAAGATGCGCCATGGCCTGAGATGAAGCTTCATCCAAAGCTTATGTTGCGTAGGAAAAGGAACACTGGCCCTTGGCCAATGTGTTGGCAGTGGACGGCCAACATGGCCGGACGTCGGGTTGGCAGAGGACGGCCAACATGGCCGGATATCGGGTTGGAAGTGTACGGCCAACATGGCCAGACGTCGGGTTGGCAGAGGACGGCCAACATGGCCAGATATCGGGTTGGAAGTTTACGGCCAACATGGCCGGACGTCGGGTTGGCAGAGGACGTCCAACATGGCCGGACATCGGGTTGGCAGTGGACGGCCAACATGGCCGGACATCTTGGTAGTGAACAACCATCTTGGCCGTTTATTCAGAAAATACATGGCAACGCCATGAATACTAAACGGGGAGCTGATGAAATATTTTTGGTCCCCTTTCCATACTTGTAGAAATTCCATTAAGACATATATAGGGAGGGGTAGTTGGTTGATGGTGCATATGCGGACTATGCACCAAGTAAGCTTCATAGCTTATCCGGAAGGGTATAAATGATGCCTAAGGCTCATTTATAGTTGCGTAGCCTCGCGAAGAGGGAATTTGATGCTTAGGCATCGTTATGCCATATTATGGACCAAACATGCATCACTTGGATGCATTTCGACGGAACGGCCTATACGGACTAGGCCATTTCCATTATTGCTTGGCCACGACCATGCAAACGAGTTGGCTTAAGTTTCGGTCCCTTCGTGGATGAACTAAGGTCTGTGCTTGATCCCTTTAGACTAGGGAAGGGTACGTAGGCAGCCGCAATGAGTTGCAGCATTGCCGGTCCAACACTTTGTCGCTCATATCATCTAATTCGGAGATGATTGCGACATTCTGGCCCCTCATATCATCTAAGCTCGACGCCAGAGATGATTGTGGCCATACTTGATGATGCTTAGTTGCATGCCAGCAAGTGGATGCTCATACTTCCTATCAAGCTACAAAGAGCAAGCTATAGCCTATCTGGAGGCGAAAAACCCGAATGTCGTAATTCGGCTCAAGAGGAGTTCATTTTGATGGGAAACGGCCCAAAGATCAATACATGTCGATCTTTTGATCCACATGGTCACCACAATTTAGCCAAATTCCATCGTTTAGAGCCTCAAAAGGTCGTTTTGGCCGTTTTAAGGAAGTTTTTGCTTTCCTTAATAAACCCTTGGCGGAACAAGGGTAAGTTGGAATGGTGTGGAAGCTAAATTAGATGAATCATGCTCCATGAGCATGCTTGCAAGGGCAATTGAACATGCATTTGCCTAGCTTTGAGGCCCGGATCGTAGCTTCATCATGGCGCATCGGGGAAGTTACGGCCTGCGGGGCAACGCTCCAAAGGCGTAATTTTCCGGTCCGTCACAGATGGTATCAGAGCAAGTTCCGAGAAAACTCTAGGGACTTGTGCGGAGTGGACTCATTGACAAGTATTTTCCTTGATGGAAACTTAAAGTTGGAGAGTAGGCCAACTTCTGCACGGGAAAGAGTTTGTAACTGCTGAGCTAGTTACTTTGCAAATCGAGTTGAGCTTGTATAAGTACTGTGAGTTTGCCAGGCCTCTGTGGCACCCCTCTTACGAGCATCCGGAAGACCGTCTGGGACGGTGGGTAGACAATGGGACTGATCATCCCCACACGTTGGCACTGGCCAAGGGTGTGCGTTGCATGTCAGGCCCGGCTAGCATCCCACTTACGAGTGGCAACCCGGTAAATCCGTCAGGGACGGTGGCTTGCATCCAACTGCACTGGCATTGGAGATTGGTCCTCACAGTGTTGCATTGAGTTTTGCCTTGTCATTTCGATGACATCTTTCAACTTGTGAACTTTAGGGACTTCTGAGTGCGTAGTATGGGATGCGCATTCAGGATACCTGGTCGAGATATCCTATTGGCACTGGCCAATTGCGATTGTTGGAATTGTTGTGGGCACTTTTGGATTCCTAAGAAGGTGGTATGGGACATGTGCTCAGAAGGTCTAAATTGTTATTCATGACAACTTGAAGAAACCCGTGATTTCTGAACTTCGGGTATGGGACTTTTGCTCAGGAAATCCAACTCGAAGAGACTGTCCACAATAGCTTTGGTTTTGAATTTCGGGGACGAAATTCTTTGAAGGGTGTGATAATGTATCACCCCGTGTTTTTAGCATGGCGCATGCTAAAAGATGCGCCATGGCCTGAGATGAAGCTTCATCCAAAGCTTATGTTGCGTAGGAAAAGGAACACTGGCCCTTGGCCAATATGTTGGCAGTGGACGGCCAACATGGCCGGACGTCGGGTTGGCAGAGGACGGCCAACATGGCCGGATATCGGGTTGGAAGTGTACGGCCAACATGGCCGGACGTCGGGTTGGCAGAGGACGACCAACATGGCCGGATATCGGGTTAGAAGTGTACGGCCAACATGGCCGGACGTCGGGTTGGCAGAGGACGTCCAACATGGCCGGACATCGGGTTGGCAGTGGACGGCCAACATGGCCGGACATCTTGGTAGTGAACAGCCATCTTGGTCGGTTATTCAGGAAAATACATGGCAACGGCCATGAATAGTAAATGGGGAGTTGATGAAATATTTTTGGTCCCCTTTCCATACTTGTAGAAATTCCATTAAGACATATATAGGGAGGGGTAGTTGGTTGATGGTGCATATGCGGACTATGCACCAAGTAAGCTTCATAGCTTATCCGGAAGGGTATAAATGATGCCTAAGGCTCATTTATAGTTGCGTAGCCTCGCGAAGAGGGCATTTGATGCTTAGGCATCGTTATGCCATATTATGGACCAAACATGCATCACTTGGATGCATTTCGACGGAACGGCCTATACGGACTAGGCCATTTCCATTATTTCTTGGCCACGACCATGCAAACGAGTTGGCTTAAGTTTCGGTCCCTTCGTGGATGAACTACGGTCTGTGCTTGATCCCTTTAGAGTAGGGAAGGGTACGTAGGCAGCCGCAATGAGTTGCAGCATTGCCGGTCCAGCACTTTGTCGCTCATATCATCTAATTCGGAGATGATTGCGACATTCTGGCCCCTCATATCATCTAAGATCGACGCCAGAGATGATTGTGGCCATACTTGATGATGCTTAGTTGCATGCCAGCAAGTAGATGCTCATACTTCCTATCAAGCTACAAAGAGCAAGCTATAGCCTATCTGGGAGGCGAAAAACCCGAATATCGTAATTCAGCTCAAGAGGAGTCCATTTTGATGGGAAACGGCCCAAAGATCAAGACATGTCGATCCCTTGATCCACATGGTCACCACAATTTATCCAAATTCCATCGTTTAGAGCCTCAAAAGGTCGTTTTTGCCGTTTTAAGGAAGTTTTTGCTTTCCTTAATAAACCCTTGGCGGAACAAGGGTAAGTTGGAATGGTGTGGAAGCTAAATTAGATGCATCATGCTCCATGAGCATGCTTGCAAGGGCAATTGAACATGCATTTGCCTAGCTTTGAGGCCCGGATCGTAGCTTCATCATGGCGCATCGGGGAAGTTACGGCCTGCGGGGCAACACGCCAAAGGAGTAATTTTCCGCTCCGTCACAGGAATTCCTGGGGTCATATACAAAATTGACTTTGAGAAAGCCTTCTACCATGTTTCTTGGGATTTTGTAGTCGATATTCTTGAGAGAATAGGCTTTGAAATTCTTTGGAGGAAGTGGATACAAGGGTGCATCATAGACACACCCCTTTCAGTGCTGGTTAATGGATCCGCCAATGCTAAATTGACCATTGGGAAAGGGCTGACCCAATGTGATCCTCTCTCTCCGTTTCTTTTTTTGATAGTCTCTGAAGCTTTGAATGTGTTGATAGTTTCCAAAAATACTGCATTTCGGAGTCAACATAAGCCATCCCCAATTCTTGGATGATACGTTGGTATTTCTAGATGACTCCATTTAACAAATGAATTATTTAAGATTCTATGTGCTTTCCTTTGAATTAACTTCATGCATGCACATAAATTTCGCGAAATGCAATATTTTTGGAGTAGCAAGGTGCAAGTTACTTGTCTCAAATGGTGATGATGTTGGGTTGCAAATCAGAGAGTCTTCCTTCTTCTTACCCTGGTCTGCCATAGGGGGACTTCTTCTTTGGCTCTCAAAAGTGGGAAAGCATTATAGAGAGGTGCAAGAACATACTATGCTCTTGGAAACGATCATGCCTCAATAGAGGGTGCAAGTTACTTGTCTCAAATGGTGATGATGTTGGGTTGCAAATCGGCATTATTTTTGGAAGACAAACTCACCCTTATACAGTTCGGCATTATTTGCTTAAAATTTTCTTTCATGCATAGCAAACAGAGCTTGTCATGCTTTCCAGGTGCCTTTCTAGCCTTTCCATCATGAGACAGAGACAACTCAATGGCTACATACGAGATATTAAACTTGTAGCAGCATTAACTTTAAAATAATCCTAAGCACCCAGTCAGTCTTTGATTGAATCCTGATTTGCCATTAAACCATAAAAAGACAACAATGTTTACAGTCTTCTTACTAACATGCACGGAGTGAAAGTTTAATATTGTTACCGTAACATACTAACATCTTGAAGTGCCAGAATTAAAACTGGAAAGTTAGAAGCGGCTGCTGAAGGATCATTTCGATGCTCTGAATATCCTCGGCCGGAGGATCAAGTGGCAGCTAAATGACCTAGATTAGCTGTGGTCTCTCCGTTAGGTTATGAACTTAGGCTTCTTAATTTCCTGGAGGTCCTTCACAAATTTCATTGGATCTTTCACCTGTGCCCTTTTTTCTACCTGGCTTCTCTTGGTTACCTCCTATACATCCAAGGATACATTAAAAAAGTAAAAACAAAAATTGATGGAAAGGTTAATATTATATTATAAGAACAGTACTGAAACCATAAATTTACAACCCCAAAAGTGATTAGACCTTTTATCAACAGATGTTAGAAGCACAAACGGATGAAACCATATTTATCAGTGTACTAAGGGAAATTATAGTATCTCATCAATAGTTACAAATAGAGGTGTAAAACGTGCCGGCCCGGCACAGCCCAGCCCACGAAGTCACGTGCTTAGCGTGTTGCGTGCTGGGCTGGGCTGTGCCGGAGATTCAGACGTGCTGTGCTAAATGGCGTGCCGTGCTGTGCTGTGCCAGAAAAATAAACGTGTTGTGCCGTGCTGTGCTGTGCTAGCACACTTATTTTATGTTCTCCAAAATAAATATTTTTTAGATATTTTAGTTAGTACATGTATTATTATAGAAATAAATTAGCATACCGAAGATAAAATGTCAGAAATTGGCTAAAACAATGATTTTTTTGTGAAATATGCATCAAACGTGATGTATTGTGTAGTATTTTACGCATGACGTGGTGTGCTTTCTTAGCGTCTTTGTCTTTGGCTGTGTGTGCTAACACGCAGCGTCTTTTAGCTGGGTCGTGTGCCTATTTTTTGCTGGCACAGACAAAGACATTAAACAAACGTGTTGGGCCCGTGCTGGGCCGGTCACGTGTTGTGCCGTGCTGTGCTCGAATTTTAACGTGCTGTGCTGTGCCATAAACGTGCTGGCCCGTCCCAATTTACACCTCTAGTTACAAAGTTCACCTAATCTATCTTCCAACTGTTCATTGATTGCTATGAAAAAGCATCCTAACAAAAACTAAAACATTTTATGTGTCAGCCTTCATTTCATTCATGTGCATCATTAACTAACCATCTACTATCTACCAAATTCAAAAGAAGTTTAATCTCATTATTTGACATTGAACTTGCCACTATGATTCTTCGTAACCTTGTTAGATTTTGGGATCAATTAGCAATAATACGTTTGGCCATCCTCAGTTGTGGATCTACTCTGCATCTAAATGACTTGTTTGCACTTTTATCTTCCTTGGCCTTGTTTCACATATAACTAATTTCACAAAACAAAGCATCCAGATGGCCGCCACTGTCCAACTTGACTTGCCCACTTCAATTTCATATTCTTTGTAGGAAATGCTTTAACCTAATATTTAAATCAGTACAGTTCAACCAGTTCCAAGTTACCTCTTTGGAAACATAACGCTAGCTACAACGTTCTGAGCATATCTTTAGAGAGAGATAGGGAGTACAGGAAAAGTCTAACTATTTCCTATTGACCATTGCCAGTATTTAAAATGGTAAAGCTCAGCAAAATCGAACTTAAATATCTCCAACAAAAAAGCTGAACAATAATGTTGAAATTAGCAGAATTGAAATTAGCATTAAAAATGTTGAAATTAGCAGAATTGAACCATGTTGGAAGATGAGGATCGGACTCTACTGACAAATTCTCATATCTCACTTCAAGTTTAGGAATGTCAACTCCAAGCCTGTTATCACACAACAAACCAAATTAAATCCATTAGTCATCCATAAACAAATAAAGAAGGAAAACTGATGACGAAGTAAAAAGAAAGAATAAACCTGTCGATTCGAGATCTTAATCTCTGAAGCAACTCTTCATGATCTTCTTCAATTATCATATCCATTATTTGTTTCTGATATGTACTTTTAATATAGCTTAGCGTATTGATTTTAACGAGTGATTAAGAGATTTTTTGAGCCTGTACCGAGAAGAAGAAGAAAAAAAAGAACAGATGAGCAGGCCAAGGAAACAAGAGATGTGGAAATCTGGTAAACTATGAATTCTAAAAATAAAAATGAACAGGAATAAGATTCAATACTACTTATGTTTGGGAGGAGATACCATTATATATATGCTGCGATCATTTTGTTGTTGTTGTTTGATGATTATCAACATCAATAGCCATGATCTATGGCTATGGTTTTAAGACGGCGGAAACACGACAGGAGGAGAGGGAGAAAACTAAGAATGACGGCTAGGATGTTAAATAGTACTCCCTCCGTCCCACTATTAGATGACCTAGTTGAAGTTTGCACAATTCTTAAGGCAATGAATGAAATGAGTGTTTTTAAGTATTTTTTACAACTATACCCTTATGGATAATAATATGTAAAATTTAGAAATCATTTATCTCTCAAACTATACCATAGATTTTTGTAATTTTTATACCGTTGAAAATCATTTTAAAACACCTACGTAACGAGTATAAACATGAATTATACATATTTCTTATGATACTGATAATCAATCAAAATGGTAGTTTTAGAGATATCCCCTTGATTAGTGAAATAGGTCAACTAATGATGGGACAAGATCTTAGACCAAGTAGGTCATCTAATGGTGGGACGGAGGGAGTACTACTAGATAAACAAAGAACAAGAAAAGTTAGTTACACTCCCGCTTACACCACCAGGATATACGAGCATTTCTTCTTTTATAATTTGTGTGGTGATACTTCTAGATTTCCAAGCCGAGATCCGACAAGCATATTTTGCATCACAAACATAGATTTTTATCTTATAAAAACATGGCGCAGCTATAAATTTAGGATTACTCAGCAAATTTTGAGTCAAACTCCCACGGAATAAACCGACCGACATAAACAGGTGGGCCACTGCTAAACTCCGGAGGGGCGTGCCCACCGGGGACCACAAAGCTGATGAATATGTGGCGGTTTATTTGTGTAGCTTTTTTTCGTGGTTCACGAGGCATGTTTTGTTTTATGAAGCGAATTTTGAAACACAAGTGACAAGTTTCATGTCTGTTTTGGGCAACAATGGTATCACAATGCATGATTTCAAGACACATCCAAAAGGCACATCCAAAAGCCAATGATTACCTACTGGAGCGATGACTTCGTATACAGTAACAGTAAGCACATTGACTTATCTGCGATGAAACTTCTTAGAGCTGAACACCAGTTATCTGGCAAAACCAAATGGGTAATAGCAATTGCAAACCTGTTTCCTTCCTTCGAGTGTCACAGCTCACTTTACGTCTTTACCACTACAAGTTATACTGGTTGTTCTTATGTAGTTTTCTAATAGTTAATTACTACAAGACGATTCCAAATCAACGTTAAACAAGGTACAGAGATACAGATACAGTCAGAATTGAAGCCGAATGTGCTAGTGACTAATATCATAAACCTTCTTATTAGAGACAGGTTCCCAAGAATATACTTCTAAATGCCGATTCAGTTTCTTTTTCTTAGTTGCAGTATTAAAACAACTCGAAATCCAATTCAACCACTCAACTGTATAGCTGGATAGCATGAAAGCTTGACAAATCCTAAATTGGAACCGATGCTGGATAGACAACTACTGGTATGACCTTGCCGGAGAAAAGAGGAACAAATTGGAAAAGCAAAATGACACTAATTTCAGCCTTGTTCCTTGTCTTTTGCTTCCACATTGCCAAGTCCACCTCGTCCTCGAGCACCAATGTAAGTAAAATGACACTAATTTCACCTAAGGAGGAATGAACTTGAGATGATTGAAAGACATTATTTTTAAATCCTAGTTCCACCCTCAGGCTTTGGCAAGACAGACCCACCTGGTAAATCTTCCTTTCCACCTTCAGCCTTATGCAAGGGTGTTGTACTAAAAGACGTGAACGCTGCACTCCTGAAGTTTAAATCACTTCCATTCTGGACAAAACTTCATGGAACACCCATAGCAGCAGAGATATTCCTCCATTCTACTGCAAAGTTATAAGCATCTAGACTTAAGCAGACTGAGATAAATTTCAAGCGCAGAAAAAGCAAAGACATGCATACAACAGAGAGGATAAGGGAATCTATACAAAAAACCCATCAGGAGTTCATGACTACACCGCTTAAAACAGGAAAGCATATATCTCGACAGCACAAACCCAAACACACACATGGATGCACACGATCATATCATACAGACACAGAGGGCTAAAATAATTGTACATCTCTGGCTCAACTAGAAGTAATAAACGTGTTTGTCGTCATAGCTCAGTTCAAATCTTGTCTTAGGCTGCAGAATATAGTAAATATCTTCAGTAAAAGACTGACAAGGGAGAGCAAAATACTATCCAAACATGTCAGTATGATTCAGGATAAGAAACTGAGGGGGGAGAATTCACATTGAATGGAACATACCGAACTTTTGAAGAGACTTAAGTGCAGAGAGTGAGACAGTGAGTGGTGCTAGTCCAAGTAAGTTAGCTTGCAAAGCAATTCTTTCAGTTTGGCTTAGCACTGGTTCATCAAACCCACCACATTTCTTTGTTGACGAGTTCTCCAGAAGATTTTCAAATGATTACTAAAGTTATGTTGATACCCTTTAGATTGCCAAAACAATCATGGAATATCAAAATAGAGACAATTAAACTCAATCGGTGGTTGACCCTGAGTTTCAATATAGATAATGGAAGTCAGCATTACATTGAACAATGATTATCTGTTTACCTTAGAAGTTAACTGAGTCGTACAAACAATATGAAGGTGACGGATATATACAACAATAATGCCATTAAAGTTGAGCATAATTAAATAATTTTTTGGGCAATCTATGTTTCTAACTTTTCATCTTTTCATAGAAAAATTGCAGACCTACATCAAGACGACAAAGGGATTCAAGTGCATAAGATATTTCACCTCTTCAAGTTTCCTTGTCAGGCTTTTACCCATGTTCCCATTGGTTTCCTCTTATTGCTCCTTCATTCTGTGGTTAGCTGAAACTAGGGTAGCCTTATTATCCTCTTCTGGTTATATAAGATTAATCTTCCATCAACCTGCAATCAAACAATTCTATTTTATTATGGAGCACGAACAGTGAAGAGCATAACTAACCAAATTTAACAGAAGGAAACAACACATATTTTTCATATTTTAACTGATTTGCCTCACTTTGACTATTAACCTCCTACTCCATAATGAGTTTAAGTCGTTGAACAAAATCTCAAAAGATGAGAACTCTAATCAGATGGACACTTGATCAAAAGCAATTCCCCAACCTACAGCAGAAAATACAAGAGAAATAAGAACAAGTTAAAATTCCAAGCAAATTAAACCAAATGAAATTACAAAATAAAAAGATCTACATACAAATAAAACCCTTGAAATTTGATTTCACAAAAACCCATTTTCTAATACTTTCATTAATACTATCTCAACTAAATCTTTGAAAAATAAAACTTACCAAAATGTTTAAAGATCCCAACTTAACTGAAAGGTTACAGAAAAAAATATAGAGGACCAGGAGAAATCTCAACTACTTATGATTGAGAGAATATATCATTATGCTGAGTGTTTTGCTGTTTATGATCATCAACATCACCATCCATGATCGATTGAGGTCTGTGGTGGGTTTTGAGAGAGGCGGCAGCCTAAATCAGAGAGGAAGAGACTGAGAGAGTAATACGTAACTAGGAATACAATGATCTGTGGTGGGTTTTGAGTGGGCTCTTAAAAGATCAAAACCAATTCCCCAACCTACAACATAAAATACAAGAGAAATAAGAACAGGTTACATTTCCATGCAAATCAAACCAAATGAAATTACAAAAAATAACAGTCCAAATTAAAGAAAAATAACACCCATTTTCTAATACTTTAAAGCTTTGAACATTACAAAAATGTTTAAAGATAACAACATTCAAATTAAAGATCCCAACTTAACTGAATCAAGGTTTGAGAAAAATAATAGAGGACCAGGTTCAACTACTTATGATTGAGAGAATATATCATTATGCTGAGTGTCTTGCTGTTTATGCTGATGATCATCTACATCAAAAGCCATGATCCACTGAGATAGATCTGTGGTGGGTTTTGAGAGAAGCGGCGGCGGAAAACAAAGAGGAAGAGAGTAATAGCTATGAAACTAAGAATGATGATACCCTAACCCTTGGCGGTATAAATAGTAGGGCAAATAGAAGGTTAACTTACACTTCCGTTACATCACTACTAGGATGTGGTCGTGTGGAGCATTTCACATACATTTAGTGCGGGTTTTACAAGTAAATTTTGAGCTGCAAAGCATGTTTTTTACGGTTCAATGATAAATTGTAGATTGTGGTATACAGTTAAGATTACCATTTGTTTAAATTTTTGTTTCTTGGAAAGATGTGGAAAGAAAAATCTAGGTTGTTTGGGTGTTTTTTTTTTTTTTTTTTGATAGATATTTAAAGATTTCATTGATCAGAAAAGGGATACAAAAGATTTGAACCACCCAAAAGGGGCAAAAGAGATAAGAGAAAAGGAAAAAAGACTCAATTACAAACAAAAGAGCTGAAAAACCAAAACGCCTGACAATTAAGGCGTGGCTCAAAGTAGATAGAATGCCAATTAGTAACCACATTGTCAAAAGACACAGTTTCGAAATCCTTATAGCCCATTGAAACAAGCAGTACTTTACCATGCGGATTACATGTACCTTGGTCTGTTGTTTGGGTGTTGCATAAGACTAATGAGGTAATACACAATGGCTAGCTAGCAAAAAGAAAAATGAACTAGAAAATGACTCATGTACTACTGGTTTGGATATTTCAATATGAGCGGACTCCGAGAAATGTTGGATGCCAAATGTGGTCAATTATTTATTATCGATCAAAAAAAAAAACAAAAAAAAAAACTTAATTTGACAGTCACCATTGCAATTTGCTGGTAGTACTCCAACATATTCAGAAAATATACTATCTTCCAAAGTGTATTATGATGCTGTTGAGTCACCGTTGCAATTAGTAAAAACTCTTTCTGAAAGGATAATGTTTGGCTTAAAAGAGAAGATCTCCAACCTATAAGTTTTCTTAAAGGGTTGAATCTCATATTGGTAAAATTCACATAACAGTAGTAGTCATGGATTTTCGGCTTGAGAAGGGAGATGTATTTCATGGCATTGGATGTTTTATGCGTCGCTTCAATAACTGAAGATTAGAAGCTGCTAACATGCTTGAATATCGCCTACTAGCCAATGTTGCTGCTTGACTGCATCAATTCAAATGTTTCAAGACTGGGTAGTAAAAATCTCTCCTTGACAGGTGTTAGGAAACAGAAAATATTTTTGGTTGATGGAGAAAATTTTGAAATAAAATGAAAGATTTCATGTGACAATGCACATTTTAGTTACAGTCAAAGTACATATTGAACTAATCGCAGGATTTGTGTGGCAAAAGATATAGTTTAATTACAAGAAGGAAAACCAATAACAACAAAACCGAATGTAAAGAACTCAATCATAAACAATTCTTGTGGATGTCGCAATAATATCCCTCCATGACAAAAATGAATCTTAAGAAGCCACTAAAAATTTGGATGCACCAAAATTTTCAAACCCAATAAGATGGCTCTACAACACCAGGAGTGGGTCAAAACTAGATTTTTGAAAAATTTAGTTCAATAGGCATGTTTGGTTCGTCAAGAAATTTTGAAATACAGTGAGAGGTTTCATGTCACGTTGCAAAATTGGGTTACGTCCGTACCTATTGAACCAATTGTAGAATTTATCGCACAAACAATTCTATCTTCTCATTTGCAAATACCAAACTATCTTCTCGAGGCATTGCAAACTATTGCAGTCATGGGATCACCTCTTTTTTGCGTGGCCGTGAGACATTGCAGTCCATCCATTCCTCTGTTTTCAAAAATGGTATAACAATTGCATGGCACTTTCGATCCTCAACAAATTCATTTAGCCATGTTGGATTGCGTGGTTACTGTGTACTGCAGGCCCATGCTAAAACCCAATGGAGGATTTGAAGGACAGTTTGGTAAATTACAAATTCATCATGTCCTATATAAAGAAAAAACCCTAGAGAGATAGTAAAAGTGGAGAGAGATCAAGAGAGACCGGCGGCATTGAAGAACTCCACAAAAAAAAATTCCTTGAATGATCTGATCATCATCAGAAATGGGTTGTTGTTGTGGTCATGAATGTAATTTTGGGCTTGTTTGGGAGTCTGATCAATAGATGGGAAGTGTTTAGGTGATCAAATAATGAAGAGACGCCATCAACACAGATTCGATTTAGGGTAAGCAGATTCAGATTTGGAATCAACAGGGTAGGAAACCCCAAGAGGTCTGAATTGGAGAACGGAGTACTGAGTTTCCAACTGAAATAGATATCAACTGTTAAGCATATGCTTTTCTTGAATTCAAATGGGTTTCAAGTTGTTTGTTTGTTGAAGCATGTTTAATTCAGTTTATTCAACTTGATTTATGTTTCATCATCATTCATATTTGTATTTTAGGTGTTGATTGTAACATTATCGACTAAGATTTAGTCTCCATATCATCTTATGTTTATCTATGGTGTCGCATAATTTGCTTCCGTAGTTTGATTGATTTCAGTTTATAAAGCTAAGAATCAGTTCTAACTTTTCTCACCTAATTGTTTTTCCCACAGGCCGGTCCAGTGGCTGCTTGGTCGAGGTTTATTCTTGACCACAACCTTATATCAGTGTCCTATGCTATGACTAGTTGGAAGCAGTGCAATTAGGCGTTTAGCTTGCTCCCAAGTAGAGAAACAATTAGATGATATTTTAATTTCATCTAAGGATTTTCACGTAAAGTACACTATGATTGGTTTAGCTTAATCCTTTTCTTATAGTCCTATAGTTAATGAGATTTTTAATATGATTTTTGGGGGTTTTATGTTTTGAAATACTTTAAACTAATATGGAACGACAATTTTTAAGGACCCATACTCTCCATCTCATTGGCATGTACAATTTCAGTTTTCTTATGTGCATTTGATACTTATTGGAAGGCGCCTTAAAATTTTCACGGATATCATTCTATTTCCATAAATTGATTGATTACTGAAGTTAACATAATAACTAGCAGGACCCCGATGACTATGATGAACATACATACTTCGTGTTTCACATATCCTTCCTACCTCTGTTCACTAGAATATTTTGGCATTACTTTCTGATCAATGTGTTAGCATCTTAGTAGTTTGATAGTTGATAGGGAAGCATTTTCGCAAACCTTCTAGGGAAGGTTAGTGTATTGAGTTACTTGCCCATTCTCTTATGTAAATAATGGTGTTACAATTTTTTTTTATTTTTTTTATTTTTAGTTGATTTTTTTTATGGGAATGATCCGATTGGGAAATTGAGTGTGTTTGATTTAGCAGGAGTCTTATTAGACAATCCTCGTATCATTGGTTAAAGTTATATATGCTTTCATCATTAATAAGGCATTTCTCGTATCATTGATTTAGCAGGAATCACAAACTATGTTACTGTGTAATCAGATATTCAGAATCTCTAAATATGCTTTAATTACCAGGATATATCCAATGTAGCAATTCTCCGAAGTTTTGGGCTTTCTTATTTCGACAATGTCAGTGTGCTTGTCTACCCGTATAATTGTGGTTGATGACCTGATGAATAAAATGCAGAGAGCATGTACATTTGGTTTTCATAGCAGACACATCTTGTTGCTTATCGCCCTTTTGTGTGTAGCATTTGTCAGACGCTACTACTGTTATACTAGTGATATATTTCCGAATTTCAATTAAGAATTCTAAAAGTGATTATTACATTCATATCTAACCCATATGCAATAACTGGACACATTCATCTTAATTTAACCTTTAATAGTTTTTGAATGTATTACGTTTTGACCTAAAATGTGTCCCACTTTTTTTCAGCAATGTCTGACAGGCTTTAAATGCAAATTTGTGAAGGCGGCTATTGAAGCTTGAAATGCCGAGGATGCTGGCAAGCTGCACCCGAACTCGTTTGAAATGCAGAGGATGTGGGCAAGCTGCACCCCGAAAACCCGAACTCGCTTGAAATGCAGAGGATGTGGGCAAGCTGCACCCGAAAAGTTCAAGGAAGACGTGCTCTCAAATGTAACAAGTAGAGGTTTAAAGTAAAATTTGTTCAAATAAGTCTTAAATCCTACCATCTCACTTGTAGTCACAATAGGATTGTTTTTGTTTATTTATAGCAGGTTTAAAGTGAAACTCGCCCAAAAATGAAGTGAGATATCTTGTCGGACAAAGTATGACCTTAAAAGTGAACAACACTTTGCCAGTTGCGACTCTAATAACTTAAAAGAAGGATGGAGTTTATATCAAATAAAGAATATGGAACATATTTTTTAATCAAAATGGGTTAGTACTGAGACATTGTTTACTCCCATAAAAAGCTAAAAAACCAAGTTTACCACCCAGAAACTAATTCTGGGTGTTATGGATTCAGAATTGTTTTCCCCATACCAAACGATTTGTCTGTGGTAACAAAAAGTATTTGAACTGAATTGTCACGGATATGGAACCTGCAGTTTTTACTAGGAGACTAGGACTGTCAAACTTAAATTGCGGTTTTTACCCTAAAAGGAAAGGTTGATGGATGCGAATACCATGTGCTCTGATTGGAAAATAAGGCGCTTTTATAAATTCCACGAAACGAGGACAATCTTAGTCATTTCACTGGGCAGTACATATTAGAAAGTGAGTTCCTAAGAAACCCTAGTAAGTCCGTCCTCAATTTCAGATCCCATTTCGGCTCTCATCACCATACATGTCATTCCTGAATCCTAATCAAATTTGCGGCTACATCTATGATCAATTTTCCCTCCTAAGTTCCAATTCCTATTTCTCTTATCTTTTTTCTCCCCCAAATCAAAGGAATATAAATTCTAATCAAATGAGAACCATTTCTACATCTATGTTCTCATTTATTATTTTTCCTTTAAAATTAAAATCCCAAGTAATCATTGAGAAGGTAGTCATGGGTTCTTCAAGATGGAGTATTGATGGTTTTGTAATTGTATGGGATTCGGGTGGAATGAAGATTACAACGGCAGTATCATGATGATATTTCCTCTCAAAACTAAGTGATGGACTGATGATTCGGTTCAACGTTATTGCCTTGAGAAGCCCACTACATCGATTGTGGATGGTGATCTTACAGCAGCAGAAAATCTACTGGTGGATTCGGTCTAATCTTGGAAACCATGCTTGCAGGCGTGACTTGGGCGGCATTGGGAAGTCGGTCTAATCTTGGAAATGCTTGCGGGCGTGACTTGGGCGGCATTGGGAAGTCGGTCTAATCTTGGAAACCATACTTGCAGGCGTGACTTGGGCGGCATTGGGAAGTCGCAATTTGTGGGCCCGTTTCTTACACGCGTGATTTTGGTGAAAGGGGAATCCTTCCCTATTTCAAAGTCTTTCACGCCTATATATGTACATATATAAAGCCCCTTTCTCCCCATACTGCGCTTTATTCTTTCCTCTTTTCATACTAGCGGCAAGGAGAAACCAGCTTCCAGGTATGTCTTCGAGTACTCTTCTTTCTCTTTTTTTTTTATATATAGGTATACACCTTAAAAGTAGACGCTTCCACAATCCTTGCATATGATTCCTTGGCGTGCCTCTTGTAGAAAATATAGTACGTATGCAAACAAGGGAATACTGCATATATTGTTTGAACCCGTGGGAAATATTGCATATATGAATTTTCGATCCTGAAAGAAATATTTGTACCCTGAAGAAAATACTGCGTGTGTATTTTGAACCCGTAGAAAAATGCTCCGTATGTAATTTTGAACAGAAGAAGGATACTGTAGACACCCGAAGAAGGATATTGTAGACACACTTGTACCCGTATAGAATGCCGCGTATATAGTCTCGAACCCGAAGAAAATACTGTGTATATAGTCTTGAACCCGAAGAAAATACTGTGTATATAATCTTGAACCCGAATAAAATACTGCGTATATAGTCTTGAACCCGAATAAAATACTGCGTATATAGTCTTGAGCCCGGAAAGAATACGCCCTCCTCTCTTTCTTTTTTTGTTGGGTGCGACTACATGTCAGGGAGATAACTTCGTCTTTCTCTGCTTGTTTGCGCAGATATCTTATTACCAAATTATTATAAAGGAATCTGATAGGATGTTACCTGAATCAAATTTCACTTCGTCGAAGGATGCTCATAATTCCAAGCCGAACATAGATGATGAATTCTTCACTAGAGCCCTCGCCCGCTCGGAAGAATCACCCCAGTTTTCGTGCCGATTTTGCTAACCTAAGCGGTGAGGATGACAGAAGACACGTTCGGTTTGCCCGAGAGCACCATTCGGTTCTCGCCTTCATAAAGGGGTATATTCCTCTTCCAACATTGACTTCAGGATGTGTCAAAGTCCATTGCGTTCTTTTGACAGATGGGTTGAGTTCATGGTGAGCAAGGAGCGTATAAATACCAACTTGACTCGGGCGCAGATCATTGATGCTGTCAAGACCTCAGTAAATCTCCAGATTAGGAAGGACATCCCGGGCTTGGTTGCTTTCATCTCCAGATGGTGTTCGGACACCCATACAATCATATGTAGATGGGGTGAGATAACTTTCTCCTTGGAGAGTGTGGCTCTCTTCTTTGAATCTTCCAATGAATCGGGAATCTTAGAATCCAATTATCTGAAAGCGAGGTGAAGATGCGGGATGACCTGGCCGCTAAGTTGGGGATTTCGCTCGGAAAGACTCCATTGCGAAGTCGAAGGACTCTTCCTAGGAAAGAGGATGAAAGGTGCCCTTACGGTTGGTGGATATCTCAATGGTTTCCGGATGAGTTGGAGCCTGAACAGAACGTGATCTTCATGTCGCAGCATTTTTGGCTCTCTGGTTGTCTAGAGACATTTTGATGACAGTTCGACAAGAAAGGAATAAGACCAGAGTTGTTGGCGATTGCTTGTGAAGTTGGCGAAGGGTGAAGTTCTTCCCATTGGCAAGATGTTCCTTGGTTCCCTGTACGTGCATCTGGATCACCTAGTTGCGAACATGCGAGTTTCGAATGGTTTCATGAAAGTGGATTCATATGTGCACGTTTCTTTTCTGCAAGTCTGGCTATGGGAGCACTTTGAGAAGTATGCTCAAACCGTTGCCTTCGCTTCCGTGAGTTGGGGAGGCTCCGAATTCTTCGATGGGTGAACGGGCGTCCAAGAGTTGGCGTGAGCTTGGTTAGTTTTCTTGATAAGTTGCATGAAATCAATTTTCGTCCATGGGGGCCAGTCCATAATTCAATGACTCAAATTGGCACTTTTTGCTTCGCTCCGCTCATGTCTTTATCTTCGATGACGATTTGAGCGTTGGTGAAAACCTGTTCATTCAAAGTCTGCTTGCCGGTTATATGCCGTCTTTCTTCGTGGGGTCTTTCCGAGATAGCCGCTTACAATATTGACCGTCTTTGCTCGTCACATGGGTTTCGATCAAGGGGTGCCTCTCGTTTACCGGCCGGTGATCCCTAAGGATTCGTTGCGTGTCGCCCTTGACGCCAAAGATGTCCTTAAGCCGGGTATCCGTCTTTCCTTTTTCAAATGGGAAGAGTAACCCGACGACCTTCGGCTATAATGAGTTACGTGCGACGAGTTTACTACGATCCGAGATTTTGTGAATAACGCGGTGGAAAACGTTCGTTGCAAACCTTCTCCGCCAGTTCTGAAGGAGTATCCAATGTTGAGAGATCCCAAGCGAAAGTTGCCTAGCAATTCGGAAAGCCCCTCGTGCCAAGGAACGGAGAACGAAGAATCGCGGCTTTGGCGGGTTCGGACGGCTTCACAAGATCCTCCCACGGCTCTTGTGTCTTTCGATTCTTCCAATAACCAGGTATGTGTCGCCTCTTCATGGGTTTGTCTCTGAAACACACGTAAATTTCTGGATGAGAATATGTGTGTATTGTTTCTCTTGTGGCTTCGGTAGTGTTAATGCTTTGCGCCTTGCACGTTGCCGGAGACGACGGTTTCTTCAAGGAATTCGGCGGCACCGAGCCTACTCATAGCGGTGATGAGTCGGAGAAAGAAGAAAGTTCAACAAGCGAGTGATTCCTCCGCAAGACTGGGTTCTTCTTCGGAAGCGGTTGGTGAGTTTGCGCTTCTTTCTTTCTTCTTCTTGTTTCTTCTTTTGAAAATGTCTAACTCAAGTTTCATAGGAGGAACGGTTCGGAGGATGATTAAGGATGGAGTCACACGAAAACTTGCCTTTGGTGACCACCGCGGTGACTTGGAGATGGGAGTTAGCCAATTGCACGGGCACAAAACGTGGTTCGATGGTGGATGATTCTCGATGGTTGTTGCCATAGACATGGAGGAAAACTCCTTTGCGAGTCGTGAGGCCACTTGTAGGCGCCATTTTTGATCCCCGTACTTGGTTCCTTATCCAGTCATGTGCTGGTTGGCGGTTTTAGCGTCTTAGAAGCTAAGCATGAGGCGTTGTACACACCGAATGGGAGAAGCACGGACATATGGCTACAACCAAGAAAGTCACTAGTCGATTCACGCTGGTTAAGCGTGTGGAAGAGGCTTTGTCTTCCATCGAGGATATGCGTGAGGTGACTGGTCACACCGCTTCTGGAAGACGTTATTGCGGGATGGGAGCACCATCGCGACGTGTGCGTGGAAAAGGAGTTCAACACTTCGGGTGCAGTCAA
Organism: Papaver armeniacum; assembly: GCA_023531295.1. Lineage (NCBI taxonomy): Eukaryota > Viridiplantae > Streptophyta > Magnoliopsida > Ranunculales > Papaveraceae > Papaver > Papaver armeniacum. Next base: position 47,219 of record JAJJWW010012323.1, read on the forward strand.
GGCCTTCTTTGAGATCCAAAAGTTGAAAGATGCGGCAATGAAAGCCTTTCCGCCGAGGAGATCGCCCGACGGAGATTGAACTCGAAAAGCTTTCCAAGATGTTGACTATGAAGAGAGCGGCTCTTGAAGACGCAAAGCACTTTCTCCAAGAAGAGCGGACTTGTTGGACGATTTTCCTTGAACGTTTCTCTGTTAAACTTTCATTTAGGTTCCCTTTTTTTTGAAAGACATATTGATGTCCGGGTTCAAAACTTAACCTTTGATAGATAGGTGGTAGCTTTTAGGGTGTTGGATTATTTCGGGATGAATGGTTTTGATAATATAACTCGATTATGTTTTGGGTAAGGAATATTGCTTTTATGAAAGTGTGTGCTAGCAATAGGCACAAGGCGCAATAGTATGGCTGGTTTTATTAAGAACCTAAAAAAACAGATCGTATATCTTGCCCAATCTAAATTTACTCACTTGCAAACACGCCTCTTTCCAAGTAAAAGGCGGCTTTGTAGCAAGGCGGCTTTCTTTGGTAGCATCGCCGATTAGTCCCCAATTCTTTGGTCTTCGCCGAGTCCCAGTTTTACGGTGTCTCGATAAGGGTTGGCGTCGGTCGAGTCGGACTGAGTCGCAAGTCCCCAATCGCCGGTGATATCTTCAACGAGTCCACGATTTTTCGTGTGGTTTTTTGTAAATCGGTAACCGAGGTCACTTGGTAGTTGAGTCGGATCGAGTTGCTTTCCCCTACCATCTTGACATCTCGGGTCCTAGAAAACGAGATCGTTAGTCACTGACATTATAGCCGATAGATCAATCCTCCCGCTGTGGTCGCCAATTTTTATGGGTGAAAATCGTTTCTCGCTGATTTCGGTAATTGCGGTGAGTGAATGAGAAACTGATTCAAACCCTAAACAAATGTGCTGCACGTGAGCACTTTATAGGTTCGAGAGATCAATCTGTACAAGTCCGGCCTAAACCAAGAAATGGACGTTCCAGACTTGCTTCGGTCACAAAGTGGAGGAGAAGGGTTGATTTGGGGAGGGAAGCAAAGAAAGGTGTTGAGGAGAGTAGTATCTCGACTTGTATCAGAAAGTGAAAGCTTAGGAAGCTTACAAGAGATAGAAGCTTTTGGGAGAGCTTGCAAAGTTGCCTTTCTGAGAGTGTAAGTGTAGTGTATTTCTCGACCAGAGACTTGTTGTCTGGTGGAAATAGGTAAGACCTATTTATACAAGTCGAGATTGAAACGTACCCTGGCCTCATGAAGGAAGAGAGTAAAGGGTGAAATAATGGGAGGAGGTGGTAACGCATGGGTTAATGGTGAAAACGTTATTCACCATTATTTCCTCTTTTATTTGACCGCTTTATTCCTTTTCACGCTTTCTTAAAGTGAGCGTAGTGTACTGTTGCATCTTTGTGACCGCCAAACCAAAACCCTAAAGAAGCATCCCGATTTGTGTTGATGTCTCGAGTGTTGGTTGCATCTTGAGTGCAAGTGGTATTTTGCTAGTGGCGCGTGTGGCATGTGCCAATGGCATGTGCGGAATGCCTTGGTGGTAGGTTGCACGGTTTTCAAGTTTTGGCTACCGGCATGTGTGTTTGGCATGTGCCAATGGCATGTGCGGAATGCCTTGGTGGTAGGTTGCACGGTTTGCAAGTTTTGGCTACCAGCGTGTGCGTTTGGCATGTGCCAATGGCATGTGTGGAATGCCTTGGTGGTAGGTTGCACGGTTTGCAAGTTAGGCTACCAGCGTGTGCGTTGGCATGTGCCAATGGCATACGTGGCCATTAGGCCGTGACCTTGATAGGAAAGGTAGCATGAGTATGTTGGCATGTGCCAATGGCATGCGTGGCCGTTAGGTCGTGATAAGGAAATTAGCTAGCAAACATGTTGGCATGTGCCAATGGCCTTGGCCATTAGGGTAGTTTCCTTGATAGGAAGCTACCTAAGCGAGGATGTTGGCATGTGCCAATGGCATGCGGGGCCGTTAGGGCCGTGACCTTGATGGAAGCTAGCTAGCGAGCATGTTGGCATGTCCCAATGGCATGCGGGGCCGTTGCCGTGACCTTGATAGAGAAGGTTAGCGAGCATGTTGGCATGTGCCAATGGCATGCGGGGCCGTTAGGGCCGTGACCTGGATAGGAAGCTAGCTAGCGAGTATGTTGGCATGTGCCAATGGCATGCGTGGCCGTTAGGGCCGTGATAAGGAAACTAGCTAGCAAACATGTTGGCATGTGCAAATGGCGTGCGGGGCCATTAGGGCCGTGACCTTGATAGGGAAGCTAGCTAGCGAGCATGTTGGCATGTGCCAATGGCATGCGGGGCCAGTTAGGGTCAGTGACCTTGATAGGGAAGCTAGCTAGCGAGGATGTTGGCATGTGCCAATGGCATGCGGGGCCGTTAGGGCCGTGACCTTGATAGGGAAGCTGGCTAGCGAGGATGTTGGCATGTGCCAATGGCATGCTTAGCCGTTAGGCGTGACCTTGATAGGAAGCTAGCTAGCGAGAATGTTGGCATGTGCCAATGGCATGCGAGGCCGTTAGGGCCATGACCTTGATAGGAAGCTGGCTAGCGAGCATGTTGGCATGTGCCAATGGCATGCGGGGCCGTTAGGGCCGTGACCTTGATAGGGAAGCTAGCTAAGCGAGCATGTTGGCATGTGCCAATGGCATGTGGGGGCCAAGGGCCATGACCTTGATAGGAAGCTAGCTAGCGAGCATGTTGGCATGTGCCATTGGCACGTACGGGCCATGTTGACCTAGTTGCATGTTTTGCAAGCCTAGGGCGCTATGTTTGGTGTGGGCCAAAGGCATAGCGGCTTGGAATTATGGCTTGCGACACGTGTTGGCATGTGCCAATGGCACGTGTGGCCATGTTGACCTAGTTGCAAGTCTTGCAATCCTAGGGCGCTATGTTTGGCGTGGGCCAAAGGCATACCGGCTTAGAAATATGGCTTGCGGCACGTGTTGGCATGTGCCAATGGCACGTGCGGCCATGTTGACCTAGTTGCAAGTCTTGCAAGCCTAGGGCGCTATGTTTGGCGTGGGCCAAAGGTATAGCGGCTTGGAATTATGGCTTGCGACACGTGTTGGCATATGCCAATGGCACGTGCGGCCATGTTGACCTAGTTGCAAGTCTTGCAAACCTAGGGCGCTATGTTTAGCGTGGGCCAAAGGCATAGCGGCTTAGAAATATGGCTTGCGGCACGTGTTGGCATGTGCCCCGATGGCACGTGCGGCCATGTTGACCCAGTTGCAAGTCTTACAGCCTAGGGCGCTATGTTTGGCGTGGGCCAAGGCATAGCGGCTTGGAATTATGGCTTGCGACACGTGTTGGCATGTGCCAATGGCACGTATGCCATATTGACCTGGTTGCAAGTCTTACCCAAACCTAGGGCTATGTTAGTCGTGGCCGAAGGCATAGCCCCGGGTGAGAAATACGGCTTGAGGCACGTTTTGGCATGCCAATGGCACGTGCGGCCATGTTGACCTAGTTTCCAAGTCTTGCAAGCCTAGGGCTTCTATGTTTAGCGATGGGCCAAAGGCATAGCGGCTGGAATTACGGGCTTGCGACACGTGTTGGCATGTGCCAATGGCATCTTGGCCATATTCACCTAATTCTGCAAGTATTGCAAACCTAGGGCGCTATGTTGGTCGTGGGCGAAGGCATAGCGTCTCGGAATTTGGCGTTATTGCCATGGTGCGCGATATCTTGCTTGTTTTGGCATGGTTGCCATGGTCAGAGTGCGGCTTGGTTTGGCATGGTTACCATGGTCTGTGATGTATTTGCTTGGTTTAGCATAGTTGCCATGGTGCGCCGATATCTGGCTTGGTTTAGCATGGTTGCCATGAGTGCGCAGTATGTCGGCTTGGTTTGCATGGTTGCCATGGTCGCTTGATATGCGACTTGGTTTAGCATAGTTGCCATGGTGCGCGATATACGGCTTGGTTTAGCATGGTTGCCATGGTCGTGATATGCGGCTTGGTTTGGCATGGTTGCCATGGTGCGCAGATATGCGGCTTAGTTTTGGCATGGTTGCCATGGTGCGCGATGTCTTTGGCTTGGTTTGGCATGGTTGCCGTGCCGCAGTGCGCTTGGTTTTGGAATTAGGGTTCTCGTATTTGAAAACCTAATCCAGGTATTTTGAAAAATACCTATTAATTATTTACACTTGAGTTAAATTCTCTTAGTTAATGTGTTGCGGGTAACACTAGGTCATGGGGTTTACGATTTTACCCCTTGTCTAAAAATCCACCATCAACAACGCCAACCAGGTCTCCAACCATCTTTGCCCGGCCGACCCCCTCCATCACAGCGCGACCATCATATACATCCCAACCATCAAGCCAGTCCACACGCCATTCAGTGCATTAGCGGCAAATATCATAATAATACCGACCATCAT
>JAJJWW010012324.1:0-10084 GCA_023531295.1 Papaver armeniacum
AAAGACCATAGCTGCACCATCATTGCATATTGTGATGCATACTGTGATATTGCATACTGGGATAGTATCATTCACAAACATGTATTTTCATCAATGATTAGAATTGGTATTTTAATCTCGTATTTACTAAAAGTCCTAGGATACCTTGATCGCAAGTATAACCCGTTAATTCCCTATTTTCATCACAACCACATTAAAAGATGCATATGTGAATTCTTCGTAGAAAGCAACCTAAAGTGTAAAAGCACAATTAAGTTTAACTCCCTAAAAGCATTAAGTTTTATGGAATAAGACTCATCAATGTAAACGAATGTGTAAAAGCACTAAACGTTTTAACAAAAGTTATGATTCACTTGTGACTAGTAGGATATATCACTACAAGCACTAACCACAATTATGCTACTTAGAATCAGGGATAAACAACTTTTTCGTATTGAAAACCCTAATATAGCTCTAGAGATGAACGCAAATCGGATTGATTCCGGACTCAACCTAACGAGTATTCAAATCTTATAACACTATTAATTGTGAATCACAAACAATAAATTAATGAGACAAAACTAATTCATAGATTCAAAAACATGTTGAGAAATCAACTTTTATCCCATAACCAATAAGATGTTTAGCTACTCATAGCTATGGAGTTCATCATAATCAATATTCAATAATAAAATAATGAAGAAGAAGAACAATAGCAAACCCTAGAAGCGTAAACAAAAACGGCTCTCCAAAATTCCAAGAATAAGATATATAATAAGTTGTAGAAGACCTTCCCTTTATAGCTTTTCTCCAACTTCTAAAATTAGGTCTAGTCTTCAAAGTCCATTAGATGAAAATCCACCAAGCCCATAAGAGAGAAAAACCCATGTAGAAAATATGTCCCAAAAGTGGTCGTCGGAAATCTGGTATTGTGGCCGGAACTTGGCCGGAAAGGTCGCCGAAAAGCATCTCAGGTGACCGGCAAAGTCCGCCCGGTCACCGGTTCAGCGAGTCAACTCGGTCGGGTCAACGGGTCAGCTCGATTCAACTCGGTCAGACCGAGTCAAACCGAGTCAGGGTGTGCCAGTCAGAACCAGTCAGGTCTGAGTTAGGGCTAACTCATCTGAATCAGGGCCTAACTGATTGTCAGGCCAAATCCATTTTGCAGGGCTAAATGTTATGTTGCACCAGGATGGTGCATCACTACATTTCTTCCAAAGACCATAGCTGCACCATCATTGCATACTGTGATGCATAACCCACCACTGCAGCTTCATTGTTTCTCGTTTAACTCTTCCCAAAACCAATCTCCCTGTAAATCCATAGCAACAAGTAGCTTGGACTTCAACCCATCATTGCAAACTCCTGTGCCAAGACTGACTCAGTAACTCCTTTTCATGGTACCACCTAACAGCTCAGTGCATTGCTTCTCTCATTCTTGAGCCAATATCATTCTTCTTATCCAGGGCACCACCATTCAGGCCACCAAAACTGCAATTCATAACCCCTATAGCTGCAACTTCCTTTCATTAGCTCAGCTGCATCCTTGGCAAGCACAAGATCAGTGTTATTCTCTGCCTTCATCATCTCAATCTCAGTCTCAGTCACAGCCATTCTGTGGCTTCCAGTGCTGCACAAGCTCTTAGCAACAACTCTGCAATACAACTTTGCAGCCCCTATCCTTGCCAGCTCTATATCCCAGCACACACACACACCTGCTACAATTGCTCAGTTCTCGGTCATTTCACTTTGCAGCTCAAACCAGATCAGAGTCACATCTCTCATTCATTAGCAGCATCCTAGTACCCTGCAGTTCCAACTCCAGCTTAACCAATTATTGCGAGACCACCTCAGCTCCAGCCATAAGTCCTTGCTACTTCAACACCCATCTGAGCTCAGGAATCCACAACAGCCAACACAAAACTGCAACTGCAGATGCAACTATCTCAAACCATCAATGCCTTGCCAGCAACAACCAGACATCCCTCTCATATGCAATGCCATTTCCACAGCATCACCACTTCACTCAGCCTTGCTATTTCAATTCAGCACATCATCATAGCAAAGACAAACCTTCATCACCCGCTCTTCCCCGTAACCTCAATTCAAAGCAACACCATCAAAATCTTCTCCTACTCTTGAGCTCGACAACACCATAATCTCCGAGTCTTCCACTCCATCTCAAAGCCATCTGCTCCAGCTCAATTGCAGCTCATACCCACACAAACCACCACTGCAGCACCAACATCAGCTCCACCTGCAACATCTCAAGACCAACAGCATCACCACCAGAACCCCTAACCTGAGCTCATTCTTCATCTGCAATAGAGACCACCATCAATTGCTCATTCTATAGGCTCCATTAGAAACAACAATTTCCTTGTCGATAATCCCATGGCAAACCCCATCTGTATTTCATGTTCAGCTCCAATTCCTCCCATTCTCCATTTCCCATGGCAATACACAGAGAACTTAATTCACCACGGACCCATTGTGCTCTTCATTGTCACAATTGTGAGATTACGTTAATGACCCATAATCAATTTCATCTCTTCTTCCTCAAATCCCTTTAATCACAGATCAATTTCTTCATCCCTCATGAACCCGAGAGAATTAATACAAACCCTAACTCGATTCTACCCATCTCGAAACAATCTATCAAACCCATCAATGATTCATCTCAAAGGTTTGTTGAAAACTCATTTCGATCTCCATCTTCTCCCTATTGTTCTCAGATTACTTAAATCAACCACTTACAATCCATAATTACCACCAGAAACTCGATCTTCTTGTGTTTCTTCTCAAACCCTAGACGATGCAAAGACTCACTGTCAGCCGTCTCCTCTTTGTGAACTCGATTCCATGGCTGCACAGCAGCCTCTTTCTCTGAATTTCAATTTCAGGTGAAGAAGTAATGATTGAGAGAAAACATCTCTCGAGTTAGGTTTTGGTGTAGGAAAATGATGGTGGATATAGCCACCAGTGTCAGCGAGATAAGGGGTAATGGGAGTAAGGTTATATCCAGTGTCCGATCACCTTGATAAGGGCTACCCAAGGTGGCGGCCCCTTAATATTTCTTGTTTGTCATTTAATATTTCTCCAAAAGAGGGTTGTCCCTTAACCTTGGGTCACTCCATATATCACTTGCTGTGAGATGACAATTTCGCCCTTTCTGCTCAAATTGGATAATTTCTTCTTCCTTTCCTCTGTGCGACTCCAGAGTACCTAATAACTCAAAAACACACGTAAAGTACATAATTCACAAGAAAAATAGCAAAGAAAGCGTAACTACTAGATAGTAAATACGGTGTATTCTACACCTATCACTTTGCGTGGCCTTGTGCATGGTTCCCATGGTGGGGCGTGCCCCCTTGGTTGGGCACGAATTTTCTGCTGCAGGGTACGACCTTGGCATGAAGCTATGATGTAGGGCATGCCCATCTCCATTTCATTTTTGTATACATATTACGATCTCGAAACAAACTGGCTTGCGTCTTAGGTGGATCTCTTTTGTCTGACAAAATAACTTCCATGTACTTTCGTAATAATTTCTCTTCATATTGTTCCATTGTAGTTGTTTGGAAAGTAGCGTGAGAGAATCTTCATTATGATGTCACTTTAGGAAAGTTTTGATGTGCCGAGAGACGTTGGTAAATCCAAGCCAAACGTAATTGATGAATTCTTTACAACATCGGCCACGATTAAGAGAAACCACCCCCAGTACGTGTCGATTCTTCTAACTGGTCCGGAAAGTGAGGGAGGAGACCGGTCGGTTCGGCTAGGACGCGTAATAAGGTTTTGTCTTCAGAGGAAAGAATATCGTGCTTCTCCTATCAATTTCAAAATATCTGTCAGTCTGTTGCGTTCTTTCGAGAAATGGATGCGTTTCATGATGATCCAGGAGCATGTAAAAACCAATTTGACCAAGGCGAAAATCATTGATGTTGTTTCGGCTCCCGCAGTGCTTCAGATTAGGAAAGATATTACAGGCTTGGTTGCTTTTATTTCCAGGTGGTGTCTGGATACCCATACGGCCATATGTAGGTGGGGTGAAATGACCATATCCTTAGAGAGCGTGGTTGTATTGCTGAATCTTCCCGTGATCGGAAACCTCGATGTTAAGTTGTCCGTTGATGAAGAAAAAATGCGCGCCACCCTGGTTGCGAAATCAAAAGGATTTGTTCGGAAGAAAAACGAGACGAAGTGCTTTTATGACTGGTGGGTATCTCAATGGTTTCCTGACGTATTAGAGCCGAACCAGAAGAATAGTATACTTCATGTCGTGGCGTTCTTGGCTCTTTGGCTATCCAGAGATATTTTTGACGACGGCTCGGGTAAGAAAGAGATAAGATAGGAACTTATCAAGTTTGCCATAAAATTGGCAAAAGGCGTCATTCTCCCTATTGGCGGTTTGTTTCTTGGTTCTCTGTATGCACACTTGGATCAGCTGGTTTTGGACATGCGCGCCTCAAACGGCTACATGAAAGTGGGTTCGTATATTCATGCCGCCTTTCTCCAGGCATGGCTGTGGGAACATTTCGAGAAGTATGCCCCGAAACCGTTGTATGTACTTCCCGAGTCTTGAGGTGGCTCTAGGATACTGCGCTGGTCGAACAGGCGTCCAAAGACTGGTTCGAACCTGGTCAGACTTCTTGACAACTCGTACGCGGTTAATTTTCGTCCATGGGCTCCGGTGCATGCGTACATAACTCAGATCAGTACCTTTGCTCCTGTTCCGAACATGTCCTTGTCTTCTGATAAAGAGGATCTGAGTGTTGGCGAGATGGTGTTTATGCGAAGCGGCACGACCGGTCATGTGCCATCTTTCTTTCGAGGATCTTGCAAAGCAATCTCTTACAATATCGATAGAGCGGCTCGGCATATGGGTTTTGACCAAGGGGTCCCATTCGTTCGTCAGCTGGTTGCTCCAGAAGTCCCGTTGCCAACTTTTCTCGATGCTAGTGTGCTTGTGCCGGGTAAAAGTTTGCCTTTTCTGCTTACGGAACGAAATCCATCAACAGCTTCCAAATATAACATATTTTGGCAGGATGAATTTCTCGTTATCCATGGATTCGTGAATGATGTGGTAGAAAACCGTCGCGGTAAGCCTTCTCCTGCGGTTTTAGCGGAGCATCCACTGCTGAGGGATCCTTCTTCATCCAAATGAAAATCCGCTAGCCCGGATGTGGATAGTCCCCAAGCAAAGGAGCGAAGGTCTAAAAACCGTGCTGGTGGTTTTCAGTCGAGTCCGACGGCTCTTCCGAATTTTAGTTCTTCCAATATGCGGGTACATATAATTTTCTTCTTGATTTCAGTTGGATTGTGTATATCCTTGTTTCTTTTCTGAGCATGCATCTTGTATCTTGCCTAGGGTCACAGCAGCGTGAACGCCTTTTCCAAACTTGTAAGTAATCAGAAAAAATTGCTTCTCGAGACGGAGGGTGGCAGTACCGAGCCTATTCATGGTGATGGGGAAACCGAGAAGGATGAAAGCTCAGAGTCCAAAGACGGCGATAGTAGTTCTTCCGATAGCAGTGCTGAATCTTCCTCTAGTCGGTCTGAAAGCGAATCAGTGAGTCTTCTCCATGTCCTTCTTCTTCCTTTTTTTTAAGAGTGTCTAAGCCATGATATCACAGAGCGAAGCCGGTTCTGAAGACGAACTTGAGATGGAAAATGGTGAAGACACGACTTTGTCTCCAGCCGTGTCAGCCAAGCCTGGTGGTTTTGAAATAGAGGCCGATCAAGATGGAAGCGTTGTTGTGACTCAGACAGTGGAGATTGCTCACGTGAATGTTGGCGCAATTGTTGTTAGGAATCCTTCACCAGTTACTGATGCAGTCGCAGGCGCCACCTTTGTTCCTCCATACCTGGTTCCTTATCCGGATCACGTGTTGATTGGGGGATTTAGCGTGCCAGCTAAACATGAGGCGTTATATACCAAGATATGGGAAATCTACGGTCATATTGCCACGACCAAGAAAATTACTAGCCGATACGCGCTGGTCAAGCGTGTTGAGGAAGCCTTGTCTTCGATTGACGACATGTGCAACGAGACTGGTAATACGGTTTCTTAGGACGTAATCTCGAGCTGGAGGTTCCACCGTGACATGTGCATAAAGTTCGAGTTCAATGCTCCTTGGTTCGTCGACGGTTTCTCCGAGGTTGAAAAGTTCTTTGGCCCAAACAGTCGAAGGTCCTTCCGCAGACATGGTGAAGAAGCAGGAAGCGGAATTCAAAAAATTGTGCAGGCAGGTGAAGTTGAAAAGGGCGGCTCTCCAGAGCACAAGGGAGGCCTTTGCTAAGAGGAGCAAGACGTTGTTGGAAAACTTTCCTTGAATACACTTCTGTCTTTTGAACTTCTTATTTTTAGGGTTTTTTTTTGAAAGGCAAATGGAAACGCCTGGTTTATGGTTTTGATTTTCTGGATTTTGGGGTTGACAGATAAATGTTACCTTGATGGTTTTGGATTATTCTTTTGGAATGAATTGTTTAGGAATGAATGTTGTCTTGGTTATGATTTGAAAGTGTTGCAAGCATACCAGAGAAAACCATGGAACCGTGCGTTTGGTAGATGACATGGGATGAAACATAACATGACTATCGGTTTTTTCATTCTCATGGAAACTTGAAATAACAAACCACGTGTCTTGTCTAGGTAAGACTTACTCGGTTTCTCATGTCTCCTGATGAAAAGGGGACCTTCCAGGTGTAATACTGAGTTTTATGGGAAGCGCCATGATAGACACATTTTTGTGTCTGAATTGTCCTCATTGTCTGTATCGTTAGTCTCAATTTTTTGTACTAATTTTGGTGTTTTTATGTGTGTAGGTGTTTTTGGAGAAATACACTTGTGTGGAAAAAAATTGCTCAAAAAGTGTTATTTGGACCCCCGAGAGAAAAGTGATAAAGGCACCCTCATTTTGGATAAGGGCACCCCCAGGGAGCCAGCTGCTATTCGCACCCCCGGATTGGTTAGGGGGACACCACCTTCTTCATTCAAATATCAAAAATTGGCGGGAAAACTGTGTTCATCAATGGCAGACTCTGGATTGGATTTTTGGACGTGTTAGAAGGAGATTCAATGGCTGATATTGATTGGGATGACTTGTTAGAGCCTAACAAGGCTGGTATAGGCCTTTTGTTCGATTAGTTTTGGCTGGATAATCCTAGAGAAGAAATCAGGGCACACATACGACGAAAGGGATATTCACGGGATTACACGATTGCTGCTCGTGTTTGGATAGGGCCTGGTTCTTTGAAGGAGCGTGAAATAGTTGAATAAGGAAGGTTGGATTGATACGAGACGCGTCTTACTTACAAAAAAGAGAAAGAATATATACCGAGAATAATTTTATTTACTGCCGAGCTTTGGAAAGATTTTTGTGGAGTTATGAGGGGATATCTTTGCCCTGTCGAGTATATATAAGTGGCTGAGGTCGAGTAGAAGTTTTATGGAGAGTTTGGGGAGGTTTTGGAGCACAACAGAGTGAAGAACAATCGAGTGGCAGAATAGTTTTCTGCTGCTGTTACACCAAGAACACGAAGAACAGACGGCCAAAGACCGTCGTTCTTCAACAGTGCTAACGACTCGCTTTTGTGGGTCACATATTGGAGGCAGACTGAAAGAAATAGTAACAGCAACAGTTAATTTTTATCGTTCTCTGTAACAATTCGGTTTGTAACACTTATATCTGTTACAAACCCGGTTTTTATTTGATATCTCTCCTTTTCATCATTTGTAAGCACCTTTGAGAAATAAAATCATATTTTGAGCGTGTTTCCAACATGATGAGCTAAACCCCATTACTGGGACGACGGAGGAAGACGAATTTCATACATGGGTAAAATTATTTAATTCTTTTTTAAGACTTTTGCATTAATTTTAATTGAAATATGATTTGAATTAATTGGTTGTCATTTAATTTGATGATGTATGCTTAGCTTAAATGTTTTGATACATCATGCTTAGGATTTACAACTAATCTTTTGAGAATCTATCTTGGCAAAAATAAGAGTCCATGTTTTTATTTGTTGAGCGATAATTGTTAAAAGAATTAATATTTGAACCTTTCTTTATGAGTTTGGCCGAATCCTGAGTCCCATCACATCTCTTCATCCTGTGACAATTTTTGTATATATTTTTCTTTTATTTTATTTTATTAATTCTTAAAATCAATCCCATCAAGTCCGAGTGAACGACAACCCCCTTATTACTACAACATCATTGAAAATAACCATCACGCCGCCGTGATTGTAGAAAGTCCCCAGTCGTTACTGAGTTGCCTGATAACCGAGTTGCTGATTCTTGGGCGGATTGTTTGCTTCAATTTTCTGGGAAGTCCCCAGTCATCCCTTGGCGTGTCATGATCGATAATCGAGCCGTCTGGTAACTAAGTCGTCGACCCTTGAGCGGATCGCCTGCTTCTACCATCTTGATGTCTGGGTCGAAGCATGAGATCGAAGATTGACATTGTAACCGAAAGATCAATCTCCCACTGTGTTCGCCAATTGTTTGTAGGTGAAAATTGTTTCTGCTGATTTCGGTAATTTCGGTGTGTGGGTGAGAAATGGATTTAAACCCTAAACAATGTACTGCAAGGGAGTACTTTAGATTCGAGAGATCAATCTGTACAAGTCCGGCCTAAACCAAGAAATGACCGTTCCAGACTTGCTTCGATCACAAACTGGAGGAGAATGGGTTGGTTTTGGGGAGGGAAGCAAGGAAAATGATGAGACCAGAATAGTTGATTTTGGAAAATTAGTTGTGTTACGACTTGTATCAGAAAGTGGGAAGCTAACAGATGGGAAAGTTAACAAACGTTTTCTGAGTGGTGTATGCCCCTCACTGAACCTGTTGTTCGATGGAAATAGGTAAGACATATTTATCCAAGTCGAAGTGAAACGTACTTTGGTCTCATTAAGGAATGGAAAAATGGGTGAGTAAATGGGAGGAGGTGGTAACGTTAACGCATGAAATTGATGTTCCATAAAACTGTTAACGCATGGAATTGATGTTCCATAAAACCGTTAACGCATGGATTGATGTTCCATAAAAAGAACGTTTCACCATTGTTTATGGGTGAAAACTACTCCTGCAGAATTTGGTAATTTGGGGTGTGGATGAGGAATGAATTTAAACCTTTAAACAAATGCACTGCGCGGTGAGTGCTTGTAGATTCGAGAGATCAATACGTGCAAGTCCAGGCCTAAACCAAGAAATGGCCGTTCCGGACTTGTTTCGGTCACAAAGTGAAGGAGATGGGGTTGATCTTAGGGAGGGAAGCGAAGAAGGTGTTGAGATTGTGAAGGTGTTGGCTTGCTTATGACTTGTAAGAGAAAAGGTGAGCAGGCTTGTGATTGATGCAAGCAAGCTCGGGTGTTTGAATACGTTTTTGTATTAACACTTGGTTTTCTGTCTCGTCGAACTTGCGGTGTTGTTTGAAATAGGGTGGAGAACCTATTTATACAAGTCATTGAGCCTCATTCACGTCTCTCGTGGGAAGTGGAGGAAGTGGAGTGATGGAGTAGTGGAGTTGTGCGTCGACCAGTCTTGCCCACTTCTCCTGTTCATCTCTAACCGTCCATGACTTCTTGACACGTTCTTGTGATGGCGCGTTACACGCTGCACGCTGTAAACCGCCGACCAATACCCCGATATGTATCCCCAGTTTGTGACATGATTGATGTCGGAATGTGTGGATCGTGGATCCACGAAAGATAGCATGTAATCTTTGAATTGAATAACCGTGTTATCGGGAAGTCGATACTTGTGAAGTATCGTGTGTATTTTATGTGTCTCGCATTATAGTGTGGTAAAGTGATGGGTAATGACGCCTCCATGACCAAATAACTACGACCGGGGTTGTATAACCAAGATGGTGAAGTTGGACGGATGAGATGATCTTTGAGACACTCATCTGCGGACCAGTTAATGAATATTAGGGTTTTTGAAGAGGTGCGCAAGCATCACTCTTGGCTTGGTCGAAACCAAGCATGGAAAGGGATTTGGAGAGGACCTAAGGGCATGTGTGTAGACGACATGCCGGTGTACACGCCTACACCTCACCGTCCCATGGAGGCATGATCTAGGCCACTCAATTTAACC
>JAJJWW010012325.1:0-82324 GCA_023531295.1 Papaver armeniacum
ACTTAGTGGACTAAATACCAATTATAAGCTCCGGCATTTTAGGGGCGAATTCCAGCATCAGTGGGCCATACTAAAAGACAAAAAAAGGCCACCTAAACGAACTAAGACTCTATCTTCGATCCTTTTCGTACTCGCCAATACGCCTATATAATCTTGTTCTCACACCATAACTCCAGAGGTTAAAGTAACTCCAGAGGTTGCACCGAAACTATGGCTCACCGATTATCGCAGATACTCGCCTAATAACTTTTATAACCTGTGAGCTTATCCAACTCGTAAGACTACCGATTATAAGGAGCCCCATATTAAACCTGGCCAAATCTCCATAGGTTTCTGAGGGTGCAAGAGCACAACCATAACCACTTGGCTTGAAACAGGATGTAGCCATAACAGGAAGCCCAATAGGTTATATACACTACCGATTATAAGTTGCCCTAAAATGAGTTTTTTCTAAAATCCTTCACGTAATGAATTTTGAAATCTACTCATGATCTGAGAGGTATATAATTATATAAACCGCACCATTATGCAACGAGCCCCGCATCCAACCTTTGCCATATTTCATAGGTTTTGAGTGTACACACCTATCCATAACCACTTGGTTCGTGTTTTGGATGCAATAATGACCCGAGTTAAATATATTACCAAACCATCCGATTACAGGGTTGCCCTAAAATGAGTTATTTCTAAAATCCTTCATGCAAGTGGAATTTGAATATACCATAATCTGAGAGAGTTAACAACTTGAAATACCTACTGATTATAAGGAGCCCTTGATCGAACCCTTGCCAAATCTCCATAGGTTTTGAGGCATGGTGAGCGGCATAACCATGTGGTTCGTGGATTTGACGTAGCCATAATCGTAAGCCAAATCGGTTCCACAACCTACCGATTATAGAGCTGCCCCAAAATGAGTTTTTTTCTAAAATCCTTCTTGTGATGAATTTTCGAAATCTCACTACACCCGTGAGTTGCCATTTCTTACCGCGACGACTATACATGAAGCCCCAAATCCAACCTCGAAGCAAAAATCCATAGGTTTAGAGTGAAGCATGAGCTGCATGTTCCATGTGGTCTCGTGGATTTGGACGTAGCTACACCGTAATCGGGCACAAATTGGTTCCAAAATCTACCGATTATAGGTTGCATGCCCCAAAATGAGTTTTTCTAAAATCCTTCATGTGATGACTTTGAAATCTACCATAATCGGTAGAGCTTTAAAACTTGTAAGCCTACCGATTATGCAAGTGGCCACCGAATTCAACATTTGCACAAAATCTATAATATCTGGGGAGAGCCGTGCACAACTTCAATCGCAGTTTCACAAAATAATCAAGCAAACTCTTGTAATCGTGAGGGTCGGGTCTATATGCACAGTTGTTTGGAATATTTTTTTTGACTCCATCGCGAGATAACTCCCGATTGGAGTTGAGAGAAGAAGCACAGTATAGAAGTTAAGAAGTGGGTATATGCCGCCAACTTCCGATTCGTTGCCAACTTCCATGTTTACGATTGGTACGGGTACGGCGACGGCCGAAGTAGTCGGGTTCAAGGTTCACTACCGCTTAGAGACGATGATTTGGGGTACGTGTCGAACGATCCTAAAACTTCTTTGATGGAGATGAAACCCAGACGACGCTTTCATGGGAAGTTAAATGGAGAATCAAATCCCGAGACTCGAAGCCAACGATGCATCAAACATGCACGTATGTTAAGCATACAATCTAATACCCATGTTATCCATAAGTTATGTGCGCTTGTGTGTGCTTTGAACGTGGAAATCTTTGGATGCCTGCATGCATTAAACGACATGAATCTTACGTATATTCGGCAGTTAATTTAGTACAATATCTACCTATTATCCACAATCGAGTATATTTCGATGTATTTATCTCATTGATATGAAAAAATCCCCAAATCGTAAAGCTTCAATTTCTCGCTAATCGGAAGTTGTATACATAAATAAACGTCCGATTATATAATGTCGCCCCAAATACGTAACTTCTTCAAAAAAATGAAATATCACAGAATCTTGATATTTAATAACCTATTGGTTTATGAATTTATAGCCCCTCCGATTATCAAGCTTTTATACGTAAGAATTGTTCATTTGTGTATGTTGTTAATCGATAGACTATATTCTGTAACATGACCACCGGATTGCTTTAAAATTCGGTTATGTTGTATAGTGAGAAATTCACCGATTGTGTTACAATCGGTTACTTATTATCTAAACTTCCTTCTGATTAAGCTAATGGCACAACTTCTGTTGTCATGTTTCGTGCGTGGCTGCTCAGAAAGGGTTGACAGACGATTATTATTTGAGGGCTTTCCGCCATACTTCCCTTACACTATGCAAACGATTTGGTATGTTCATGAATTATCTTTTCTTTTTCCAATCATGTATGTTAGTATGGTTATGGTTATTTTTTTGGTTTGTTATATGGACATCTAGATATTTGGAAGTAAGAAGGAAAACCAAAGGAACACGGCTTATGTAACAAGGAAAAAGAGAAGATGTGCGTGGTAGTTCAGTAACCTTTGCGTGAAGGACATTAGTTTTGAAATGGCTTGTGGTTTGGTGGTGGGAAGAAAAAGAGTCACGAGGGAAAAAAAGAATAATAAGTGCGTAAGCGAAGACGGAGAGAGAAGAAATGCCGAACTTATACAAAAGGAAGATTGGATGCCCATATTTAATATTGTCTTCTATAAGCCCGATGGTAAGGAAAGTAAAGATTAGAAAATGTCTAGAAGTTGCTAATGGTTGCCTTCAAGCAACCACAACGATCCGATACTCTTATTGACATTGAATGGCCGCGGTTAAGCAGCACATGAAATGGAGACTAAGTGAGGTCTATGGCGCAGATCCAAAAGGAGTGCGATCTCCAGTAAAAATAGCAGATGACGCACCCCGAGCAACTTGTCTTCTTTGTCTGACAATTGCGTCCGAGTGAGTTGCACGTATTTATGTGTCTAATTTGTCCTCAATGTTCTCGGGATTGTTAAGTACTGGGCTTGTGTCCTTATTATGGTGTTTTATGTGTTTGTAGGTATTTTTGGAAATAAAGATTGTTGGAAAATCTGCACTTAAAAGTTGCTCTTAACACCCCGTGAGGACATTTGCTAGTCGGATCCGTTACCACTTTGGACATAAGGCAACTTCATGAATTAATAAGGGGCACCTATCTCGATATCTCCGCACCCCCAACCAGCTGGATATGGGCTCGACCTTCTTCTTCATTTCAAATTCTCTAAAATCGGGCGGGAAAATAAAAGTTTATCAAGAATCTTGAGGTGTTATAGTGGAGACTAAATGTGTCGGCACTTACTGGGATTGTCTCCTGACATATACAAAGCTATTGGCAAGTGTTTCGTAGATCAAATTTGGCCGAAAACTCCGTGAGTAGAAAAATGCGAGCAAGACGTGCATGGGAGGAGTTATTCAGCCGGGATTGCGTGGAACTACAGTGAGTTCTGGCACGTGGCGTAAGATTTGAGTCACCACTTGGAGCGTGAAGATAAATACGGAGATTTGACAGCTTCACAGCTAAAGTCAGGAAAATCCAAAACTCGAGGTGAAAAAGGGAAAAAAATATCAACGATTCGCATGGAGAATAGTCAAGAATATTTTGCAATTACTTCAAGAGATTCTGGAGCCGCTATGTGAGAGTAAAGTGTTGTTTTGGGTCATGTAGGTGGACGGAGAGATTGGGAGAGTCCAGAGCAACTCATGCAGACAATAAAAATCAAGTTAGAGAATTCCCACACACACACACCAAGAACACTGAAGAACATCTCAACGACGCCTGACAATGCTTATGCTAAGTGACAAGGATACGACTTCACAAACGAGGGTCGCCATAACGGAAGACAGCTCCTTGAAACTACAGTAAACAGCAACACTTTACATGTATCGCTTCTCTGCAGACAAATTGCTTGTAACAATTAAAACCTAAGATATAATCGTAGCTTCTCATCTTTTCTCCTTGTTCATCAAATTTGTAAAACCATTTTGGAGCATTTAATAATGAATTTTGAGCGTGTTTCCAACAGCTGATGAGATGGCTGACTTCCTCCCTACAACCAAGGCAATGAGGAAGCTATTTATGCATGAATACCTGCACTCATTTTATTTTCTCTAATCTATAATTAATAATTCACCTAACTTCAACGCTTTGCAGCAGCATTTAATTGCTCGCATAATTTTCTTCATTAGTTGTGATCTCAATTAGATGGGCTATGCTTGTCATTATGATAATCTATGCTTAGGGGGATACAAATTAATTTCTTGAGAATTTGCCCGATTATTCGTAGAACTAAGAAACAAGGGATTTGAAAATAATAATTAGAGTTTTGGATTATTTTACCGTTATTTATTCATGTGCAATAGTGGAATCCGTGGTCTCTGGTTATTTTCTCATATCTTGAATCAATTTTGTGTTAAGTTTTCCTTATTTTTAAGTTTTATAAGTCTAAAAGCTTTTGCTTTACAAGTCTCAAGCTACGATCAAAAGGACGGAATGGGATGGTAGAACGGTCATGCAACAATCGCAGTGGTTAGCTGAGTTACACGACTACATGTTGAGAACGGAAGAAAAGGATGGTAAAGTGATGCGTATTTTCTTGGCACATCCCGAAATAATAAAATTGGCTCAGTGTTTTCATCAAATTTTGTTGATAGATACCACTTACAAGACAAACAAATATAACATGCCGTTGTTGAACATTGCTTGTCACACTTCTGACAAAAACACGTTTACGATTGCATGGGGTTTAATGGATCATGAGAACAACATGAGTTTCATTTGGATGTTGGAGACGTTGAGGTCCATTTACAATGGCGATGATTTTCCAAGGGTTATTGTAACGGATAACGATCAAGTCTTAATGCATGCAATAGCGGTAGTGTTTCCTGAAGCCCGAAACTTTCAATGTACGTAGCACATTCAATGCAACCTCAAACACAATTGCCATCACCATTTCCAAGCTAAAAAACCAAGGAAGGGTACCAAGAGGTCGAAGGAAGAGGATGAGCGCATTAGGAAATTAACCGCGGAAGAACGAGAGGAAGAGAAGAGGTTATTTGATGAAAAATGGAAGGAGTATGGAATAATTTGGAGAGCATTCATGAAAGCATGGGACAAGATCGTTCGGTCAATGACCGAGGAAATTTACGAAAGAAACTTGAAGAAATTTGAGGATGAATATGGCAAGGACTACCCAAAACCCGTTGAGTATTGTAAAACACAATGGTTACCGATTAAGGTGAGGTTTGTGTATGCATGGACATATGAATATCGTAACTTCAAGAACGAGGCGACAAGCATTGCGGAGGGGTCTCATGGCCGATTAAAGAAAATACTTCTAGGTAGTCAAAATGGAGTTGTGTCGATCCAAGAAGCAATCCATGAATTCACCAATCGTGATCTCATAAAGATTAAGGATTCTATGCAATTTAGTGTACATAAATTCCCTACGGAACATGAAAGAGAAAGATTGCTTCTAAGGGGCATTGTTCATAAAGTTTCAAAATGGGCAATAAATCACATGATTGAACAATTGAAGTTATATAAAGCTTACGATGACGAGAATACGGTTTGTGTTTGCAAGGATATGATAGGTATTGGTCTCCCATGTCATCATAAAATGGGTAGGTACGTCGATGTGATTGACATCAATGATATTCATCCATTTTGGAAGCAATCAAATTTCACTCCAAGCACCCCCGTAGTCGATGGTTTGTCGTTCATGGAGTCGGAATTGTGTGCAAGAATAACCGAGCGTTATGCTACAACAAATGGCGCCAAGAAGAAAATATTGATGCATGATTTGGAGCAAGCTCTTCACCCTCGTTTAAGGGAGGTTGATGAACCTATTATGCAAAAGGGGGCGGGTAGGCCAAACACCGAAGTGTTGAGGACCATTGAAAGAAAAGAATTGAAAGAGTATTTGTCTAATAAAAGAATATTGTGCAGGCATGAGCGTTCGGAAGCCGAATTTAAAGATGAGCCACAACCCAAGAAAAGAGGTCGTCCAAAAAAAGAGGTCGTCCAAGTAAGTCAAGCCGAGGCGGTGGAAGAAGTTGTGTTAGTGGAGACCCAAACTAGCTCCGTAGTTATTGATCAAATAAGCGACTCGCAAAAAACACAATCAACGGAAATGGTGACTATAAGAGAGAAGTATGGTACTCTTCGTTGTCCTAGGGATTTTCATGGAAGACCAACACGATCAAGGTATACGATTATAGAAGAGTATATAAAACAACTCCCTCCACTCATTGTTCAATATGTTTTGTCCACTGACGAGGTTGATGGGGATGGCAATTGTGGGTTTCACGTCGCTACGGAACAAATTGGTTACTTTGGAGAGGCGGTGAACGAAGATGTCACCCAATGGCAAAATTTAAGAACTAAGATGGCGGTACAACTAATAAAGGACAAGGATTTCTATATGGAGATGATGAAGCAAGGAGATAGGCACGACAAAGAACTAGAGTTCAAAGACTTAGTTGCGCGTGTAAAGTGCCGAAAGGGATTGAAGACAATTGGATCCAAGTATTGGATGACAATTCCTAAATATGGATACCTCTTAGAGGACGCTTTGAATTGCGTGGTATATTTCTTTGTTCCTCCTAGGTATTGACATTCTTTTACGTTTACACCTACACGGACGGTTTGCGATGAATCGGTCAAAAGATAGAAGAATTGTTATGGCATTTGTGAATGAGATGCATTTTATCGGTTTAAGAGTAAAGAGAGATTGCCCATTACCTCCGTTGGGTGGTTGGAGTGATTACTTCCCAACGAATCATTGTAACGATTGGTTGAAACAATATAAGACCAACATGTTGGATTGGGATCGCGTCATGAAGGAGGATTTTCCGGAAGGTCTACCGGAAGTGGTTCCCTCGGATGATGAAAATGAATGATCGTTATGTTTGAAAGATGTATTTTGGAAAGCCCTATTTGTACATGTCTTTTTGGAATTTTTTGGAAAATACTGTGAAGTATAAAGCTATAATCGGTAGTTATATTTTTAATATATCAACCGATTATACAAGCTTTTGTAAACAGACTCAATTAATAATCCGTTATTAACTTTTTGAATTTAGCTTCCGATTGTAAGGCTGACAAAACAACTGAATTTTTTTTCCCAGAATCGGTAGATTACATATTACATAAACATCCGATTGTCACCAAACTCCGACAAAAAAAAAAACTGAAATTTTTTCCCAGAATCGGTAGACAACATATTGCATAAACTTCCGATTGTCACCAAAGTCTGACAAAAAAGCTGAAAATCTTCCCAGAATCGGTAGACAATATAAAATAATAACTTCCGATTGTAACCATCAATCAACATTTATACTGTTGTCACGGACTTCAGGAATTCATAAGTGAATTCTTCACCCTTTTCCACTAAGTACTGTCTTTTTGCGAGTGTCTCCTACATAAACCAAAATAAAATAATGTCAACTTCGTTTTAGTAAGAAAGCGATTAGACACCCGGTGTTATTTAAAATAATAACCGAGCGTTATACTTACAAATTGTTGGATCGACAAGCTTAAGTGGCTAGTGTTAAACATCCTCTTTTATATCGTCATGTAATCATTTACCCCTTTTTGGACAAGTCGGAAACGATCATGAACTTGTTGGTGATCTTTACTTTGGATTTCCATACTCTCGCACAAATTGGCTATATACCCTTGCCCAAAAGACTTCGGGTGTTAACCTTCCTGCTATGACATCTTCACGTCTTGTTTCACGATATCATGTTTTCACAATGACCAAATCTTCAGCTGCGTCAAACGTTGCCATGCTTGTAAGTTGAGATATAGAATGAATTCACAAGAGTAGACGATGGAAAATGTATTTGTAGAATACACGATGCTATATATGTGTTGTTTGGTGCATAAATAAGAAGAGTTTACCCTCCTTATATAGATGAGAGTCCCAACGTCTTTTTTTTTTTTGAAAATATGGCCGTTGATGCGTACTTTTACAATATTGTAATGAAATTACGTACAATTATTACATACAATCGGTAGGCAATGTTTGGACAAAGCACCCGATTATTCGAAATCGGTAAATATTTATTGTTATATACTTCCGATTATAAGATGTTTTGTCAACAGAGTTCTCAGTTTCATTAGAGTAGTATAATCATAGGTTTATCAATATGTATTATGAACCGATTCTGTGTGGTTTTCGAGGCACGACTAGTTTCTTTTGAACGAACTAGCCGTTGGAGTATAATCGATAGTTAGATAAAGAATTAAAACTTCCGATTTTCATAAATATTTTGAAATTCATAACAATATCACCTACACATCATCATAATTTTACATTGAACTTCCCCAATTCTGTTACAAGGTATTGTGATTAGCGTCGTCGACGTGTTGGACGAGTCCTAAACGGATTAAATCTTTCCATCGCCCTAAGGATTCAAAAATGAGCTTCATAAGCTTGATCTTTTCCATCTCCGCCATTCCCCGAGAAATCTTTCTATAACCTCATCATTGGTTTCACCCCTCAATCGATATTGATTCACAAGATAAGTTAAATGGAAAAATTCTTCGACGTGTCTGTTTATTGAACCAACTCGGCAGAAAAGATCAGCGGAGTGACGATTGTTTGGGTTACCGGTGTCGGCGCAGAATTTTTCATGAATTTTCCCCAAATAACTCATACTCATTATGCCTCCTTTCCTACGTTCTTCTCCTCGTCTCGGATAGAATTGAACATAGCGCCTACATAAAGATAAATCTTCGTCAATCGTGAACTCCGTAGGATTAATGAATGGTTGGGCCATTATGTTGAAGATGATGTTGGAGAGAGTTTAAAGGTATCTGTGTTCCATAGAGAGTAAAAGGATACAATCCTTATATAGAGTTTAGAGTTCCAACGACACTATTTTGTTGGGGCAACTGTATAATCGGTAGTCAAATGAAGTATTTTCACTTTCGATTATACAGTTGCCCCAAATTTTGTTTTTGCAGAAATCTCAATTTTTTCGAATTTGGGAACTAGAATAATCGGTAGTTAATATGACTTCCGATTATAAAGTTGCCCCAAATTTCTTATTTGACGAAATCACCAATTTTGGGAATTTAGGAGCTACTATAATCGGTAGTCTAGTGAGGTTCTTGTTCCTTCCGATTGTTATAGAAGCAAGATACGAGTTTGGCACAAAATCGATATTAATCGGTAGTATAATATCGTTACTAAGCTTCCGATTTCTTTACAATAATCGGGCACAAAATAGCTTCCGATTATGTAAGGGCATTAACGTATTCTCCGCGTTTTTGGACATCCCTTAACGGTGTATATGGGTTGGGAATAAAAAAGTCGCCCCTAAAAATTTTGGGGTCGCCCCTAAAAATGCCAGGATTATAAGGTGGGCTAAATGCAGAACATGGTATCAATTTTTGTGGTTTATATATGATTATTATGCTTTTAGGGGGGCTAGAGCCAGGGTTAGTCAACCCTGACTCCGCCCCTGCTAATTCCAACCACCACTGATTCCTCTGCCATTCGCAAAAATTAGTGCCATCATCTCCACTGCCATTCACCGGTACCCGAAAACGCTAAAGAGATCCCAAAATTTGACACCAAAACTTGACACCGCTTATGTGTCAAGTTTCTATTGGCTCACACTTAAAGCGGACCCCTGTTTTTTTCCTGGTGGGGTAGGATGAAGAAGGAATCTATGGTGGATATGGATGACACAAAGCGGTGTCAAAGAGTGGTGTAAAAAAACCGGGGTTTCCCTAGCATCTTCGGCCAGTACCACCACAACCACTGTTCAATGGCTACTGACATAATCATTGAGAAAATTACATGAGTAGTTTAATTAAATACTCCCTACGTCCCAAATTAGATGAGCTAGTTGTAGTTTGCACAATATTAAGGCAAGGAAGAAAGGAGAGTATATTTAAGTATTTTTTACAATTGTACCCTTATGGATAATAACTAGTAAAACTTAGAAATGATTTATCTCTTAGACCATACCACGGTTTTTCATAAACTTTATACCGTTGAAAAGAATTTTAAAACACCTACATAGCGAATATAAACATGGCTATCAAATTATACATATTTCCTATAGTAGCAATAATCAATTAAAAGGGTAGTTTCAGAACTATCCCCTTGATTAGTGAGATAGCTCATCTAATTTGGGAAAAAATTTAAAACCAACTAGATCATGTTTATATTCGTTGCATAGGTGTTTTGAAATGCTTTTCAACGGTATAAAGGTTACGAAAAACCGTGATATAGTTTAAGAGATAAATCATTTCTAAATTTTACTAGTTATTATCCATAAGGGTATAATTGTAAAAAATACCTAAATATATGATACATGTGTATCTTCCTCTCTCCGGGAACTAGTGATCCTCAAGAAGGATTGAGGATATAATTGTAATTTAAGGAAGGAATACTGATTTTTAGGCAGTATTCTTATATAAGGAATATTGCTAGACAAGGTAATATTCCTAGATAAGGAAATAGATTCCTAAGAGGTTTTGGAAACCTTTAAAGCTATAAATATAGATGTTTAGCTCATAGCTAATACATCTAGAGTGTGGTTTGTGATACAGACACACCTAGATCAGAGAGGGAGGTTTGTGAGACAAATCACCTAGAGATAAGTTTGTGAGGCAATTAATTATTGTAAAAGCAAGCTTCACAAAACAATTAAATATTATTTACTGTTTAGAGAGATTGTGAGCGTAACAAAGAGAGAATTGTAATAGTTTTCTTGTTCATAATCTAGAGAAGATATATTTCTTCGGATCCGGTTTCTAGTGTGTTCTGTTTTCTAGTTTTCGTCTATTAGTATTCTGAATTCCGCCTCTATAATAATAGTCACCAAGGTACAAAGATCAATACGTATCAAGTTGGTATCAGAGCAAGGTTCATTTCTTTAGGGAATATTCATGTGGTTTATGGTATTCACTAGATCTATCTATAAACAACTTGGTGAGTTTCTCGAAAAGCAAGAAGACATTAAAAGAACAAGGGGATCAAGGATGATGAAGTCAGATGATGATCCTAAGCAAAGCAAACCACAAACTATGGAAGAAAAGGTGGATGCGCTACAAACATACATGAAGTCTTATACACCCAAGCCGAAGACGAAGAAAAAGACTACGTTTTCATCTGGTGTTCTTGAAGAAAAGAACGAGGAAGAAGAAGTAGAACCACTCAAACAAGATTGCATTATGGAGCGAAGATTGACTAAGACAAGACGAAGAGATATGAAAACTTTTCAATTTAGACGTCAAGGTCAAGTTTCCAGCAAAGATAGATGGTTCAGCAGGGTGAAAGGAACTCTCGATTTCCCTAACCTCCAAATCTAACTTTCACAGGAGTTCAAGTTCTTGAGTGGGGGCGCATGATACATGTGTATCTTCCTTTCTCCGGGAACTAGTGATCCTCAAGAAGGATTGATGATAGAATTGTAATTTAAGGAAGGAATACTGATTTTTAGGCGGTATTCTTAGATAAGAAATATTCCTAGACAAGGTAATATTCCTAGATAAGTAAATAGATTCCTAAGAGGTTTTTGAAACCTTTAAATCTACAAATATAGATGTTTAGATCATAGCTAAAAAGTGTGTTTGTGATACAGACACACCTAGATCAGTGAGGGAGGTTTGTGAGACAAATCACCTAGAGATAAGTTTGTGAGGCAATTAATTATTGTAAAAGCAAGCTTCGCAAAACAGTCAAATATTATTTACTTTTTAGAGAGATTGTGAGCGTAACAAAGAGATAATTGTAATAGTTTTCTTGTTCATAATCTAGAGAAGATATATTTCTTCGGATCTGGTTTCTAGTGTGTTCTATTTTCTAGTTTTCGTCTATTATTATTCTGAATTCCGCCTCAATAATAATAGTCACCAAGGTACATAGATCAATACGTATCAATATACTTCCCTTGTAACTACTAGAAATCCAGTAGCACACCCAAGTGATAAATGTAACAATTCTAAGACATGTTAAGATGAGCATAATAGAAGTTCTTCTTTTAATAGATAAATTACGATGATGATGATGATAATGATGATGATATAAGTATGGAAACTCACAAGAACCCTAATTCTATTTCTCTCAATGTAACCTCCCTGTTTACAAAGTACAACCCCTATTACAATGATCTAAGGTCTCTATTTATAGGCAAACTATATAGTGGATTACAGCTCATTTTACTTCGCAGATAATCACACAATCCACATGATTCTACTTTATACTTTGCCCAAGCCATTTTCAATAAAGTTGTCCCATCTGTTTCGTCGATAACTTCGGTAACTTGTCGGTACATGTGTCCCAATATCTTGTTCGACAATTCATCTTCGTCTGGAGCTATTATTCACTTCGCTTCGTAGCTTCTTCTTCATTAACTATCTGCCCATTCAATCGTCTTTATCTCGCTTTTTGGTTATTTATTCTTATTGTGTATTTCGCAGATCTCCCTTTTCTGGGAAGAATTTATACTTCGCAGATCCAATTTTCATAAAAGTAACTCCGACACTTGATTTGACTTGTCACTGACATTCATCCTCGGGGTTAATAAAAGATCTTCCGTTTGAGATTTATTCGTCCATTTCGTTCGACCACGTGGCGAGTAGGTTTTATGTACCTACATTTTGCCTTTTCTCGTTCCATTCGCAGGCTCTAAGAATGTAAACAGAATCTATGGAAAGATTCGTAACCGCCACGTCTCCGTCATTCTCGCCTCCACGTCGCCACATTCTTTTGTAACTACCCATAACCGGTTCCACTTCCTCCACCGTTTTTATGACCTGTTATAGCCGGTAATTTTCTCCCTCGCTATAAATACCTCTACACCTCTTTACTTTTCTTATTTTCCTTCAACCTTCTTCTTCTCATCTGCTGCTGTTACTTTTCTTCCAAACTTATTGATTCTTCAACTGTCATTTTCTTTTCTTCTATTTTCTTTGTTCTCTTAATCTTCTATCTTCATGGCTCCCAAAAAGACTCTATCTCCAACATCATCCAAAAGTTTTGAAGAATTCCAAGATGAGTTTGGAAAAAAAGGGTCTTTCTCTCTTCCCAGCTGTTGATTCATCTGTTACTCCTCCCATTTTGCCAGCAAAGAACATGGAACTGAATTACATGTGGATTCAGTCTGAGAGATGGTCTTTAAACAAAATCATCATCACTGCAGGCCAGTTGAGGACTGGTCTATCTTTCCCTTTATACGATCCAGCGAACCCTTTCTTCTATGAAGCTCTCACTAAGATCCAGCGAGGTGTCTTTCATCTTAGTGGTAATGCAATCCGCATAGTGAACGAGTTTGCGATTCGTTCATGTTGAGATTATTAGTCCCACATTGTCTGGGCATCTAAGATCCTGCGGTTTATAATCCCTTAGGGCCTCTCCACTCATTGCCAATTGGTTTTGAGTTGGATGCCCGTATTCTAATATGGTATCAGAGCAGGCTATTTGCGACGAGTCATTTGACCGCGCCTTTACTCCGCGTCACCCGATTTAATTGTCCACGTGTTAGACCCAACGAGGCTACACGTGAGGGGGCGTGTTGAGATTATTAGTCCCACATTGTATGGGCATCTAAGATCCTGCGGTTTATAATCCCTTAGGGCCTCTCCACTCATTGCCAATTGGTTTTGAGTTGGATGCCCGTATTCTAATAGTTCAAAAGGAGATCCTTCTCAGATTTCGAAGTTCGCGAAGGAATATAATCCAGAGGATTATAATATTGATTTTTTTATTGCGAATTACTCTGGCAAGACCATGTCCACGAGGAAGTATCAAGAATGGGGTGTTAAGCTCACTCGAAACAATCTTGATGACTCGTCAGAAGCTCTCATTCAAGACATAGATCCTTTTGGTCGTGCAAGGAATGATCATCTTCGTTGGTCTAACAATGAAGATTGAATGATATTTTCTTTGGTTGTGGAAGGTCCCTTGGTCCTGGGCTTCTTGACGGCAGTGTTCGTTCTGGTCCTCTTCCCGAGCACAGTCACTTCGCGGCTTATGAGCCTGGGAGGCTCCAATGGTCTGAGATGCCAGTTGGGATAATTTACGTTGCCTTTCTAATTCGTTTATTTCTCTTTAATTGCATTTTAACTGTATGTTCTTTGTTATAGTACCCTACTCCACATGCTAGTTTGCTTAAGGATCACAAGAATCGGGATCCTACTGCTGAGTCTCCTGCTTCTGAACAGGTATTGCTTAGTCTCTTGTACTTCACTGCCTTTGTCATCAAACCATTTTCTGACTTCGAACCTCTCAGGATGAAGAATATGCTGGCCCTCAAGTTGCTTCTGGGTTAACTAGAGGTCACATAAAGCGTGATCGTTCCACGGTCTCCCATCATCGGTTAGGTATTTTCACTTTCTCTACTTCGTGGTTCCTTTCTTCGTACTATTTTCTAACTTCGCATCTCGCAGAATGATGCCACCAATGCTTCAACTGTTGATGTTCCCACGAAGCGTAATCTTAGGGTATTGAATCTGGCTGCGTTGACCCAAGTAAAGTATTCTAATCTAGCTTCGAGTCAATCTCCTCCTCATCCTCCTTCTAAGCATCAATCAACCAACTCTCACCAAGAAGTTATTCCTTCCAAGTCTTTAAAGCATGTGAATTCCTCTCTTCTTACTCCCCTAGTCGTTGAAGTGAAGGACTCCCCCGATAAAATTCCCAAGGACAAGAAGGAAGTAAGCTTTTCGAAGTGAAAGTGAATGATCCTACCTATCTTCCCGATCTTGATTTCCTGAAGAACATCTTCACTTCGGCCCAGCAGGATGAGGCTATTAAATCCCCTGATCTCGAATCCTTGGTTTCTTTTTGTTCAGATACTTTCATCTCTCAAAATCAATCTTCCTTGGAGAATGCTTCGCCGGCTTTGTCTCTTCAACAACATGATTCCTTGATGGGCATGGTGAGTCTCGGTATCTTCTTTTGCAGTTTTTCGCGAATTATCTTCTTACTCGTACTTGATACTTCACAGGAATTCAATCTTCACATGGCTAACCTCGTCGAGACTAGAATGTCTCATGAAAGATTGGAGATCGCTGGTTCTCGTATCAAAGAGCTGGAGAAGGAACTTGCTGAGGAAAAGAAGCTCGCAGATAAGCTGGAAAAGAAAGCTGGTGAACTTCGAAGTAAGTTTCTTTCTTTCATGCGCTTAATTTTTGCCTTAGCTTTATTCTCGTTATATTCTTATTTTACTTCTCGTCAAGCTCAGTCTATGAAACGTCAAATGGATGCTCTCGAAGCCAAATATTTGGTTGGTGATATTCACGCCAATAATTCGAATCTTATGTCCCAGATTGATAGTTACGTAACTGAGAATGAGATTTTAAATGAAAAAAATAGAAACTCTTTTCTCACAAGTGGATTATCTGACTGTTGAATGTACACGCAACGAGGAACTGAATCTTCATCTACACAACGAAAATGAAAACTTGAGGATTGAACTTAGGCGGGTTGGGAACTCTCTCATAACTTTGAGGAATCTCCATTCTTCATCAAAGAAATTAGTTGAACGATTGAAGGAAGATAAAGTTCGCATAATCAAGAAGAAAGATAAGACTGAGGTTGATCTGCATAAATCTCGTAATGAGGTTGATGATCTAAAAATTGATAACAGTCGTCTGAAGACGAAGTGACCTTTCTTCTTTCTCGCATGGAGAAGCTTCAATGTAAAAGATCTGCTAACCCTTCTTCGAGTGCAAAACCCACCGAATCTTCAAAGAACAGAGGTCCCGTTATTATTCGTAGTAGAGAAGACAACTCTGAATCCGGCCATGATAAAGGATGGGATAGTTCGTATCACGAGATCTGTCTTCAACTCGAAGCTGCAAACCTTGAGATTTCTAGGCTTGATCATTTTAACGCAGATATCCAAAAGACTTTGGGTTCTACTATCTTTCAAAAGGAATGTAGTTTTAGATGTTGTAGGTAATTTTTTGTTTTATATTGTATATCTTTCATCAGGTTTCTCATCTCTTTTCCTTCATTTTCGCAGAATCTGATCAGCACTTCCAGAACCAAATCATTCATGTGACTCGCGAGAGAGATGGTCTTACTAATGAGGTTTCCAAGCTCAAGGAAGATATCAAGTACTTGAACGATAATTTGAGCAAGATAAAGAAAGATGCTGCTAAAGTCGCAAAGATGACTCGAAGAAATGCTCAAGCTTCTAAGGTTCAGCTTTTCAATGAGTTCTGTGATAAGCATGGTCTACCTCGCGAACCTCTTGACCTTGAATTTTTCTCTGAAGATGATGAGAAGACTCTGTCTGACAAAGAAGATAGTGACGAAGATACTGATGATGATGAGGAACCTGAGATTGAAATTTCAAAGGGCAAAGCTTCTATTTCTATGAAGACATCTGATGGACCTTCATCTTCGGCAAATCCTCCCAATAAATCTCAAGGTGCTGATACTGTCGAAGTGGAAGCTACCGGAGCTGGTGCTGGTACTGTTGAAACATAAGTTGAAGTTACCAGAGTTGTTCCTCTTTAGCAACTATCTCTTCAGTCTTGATTTTCTTCTTTGCATCTTGTTGGTTCTTTTATTCTTGACATTCCACTTCCTTTGACGTTTTCTTTTAAACTGGGCGCTCAGAAGCTTGGGGGTAAAGCATTTTGAATCCTTTTGCACTGATAGGCCTTTGGGATTGCCTATTTGTATAATATCGCAATCGCACGGTGTCTAATTAGTAGACAGAGGCAAGTACGAGTCGAACCCACAGGGAGCGGTGAAAATAGTCTAATCAATATCTCTAATGGACTAACCAGATATGATTTTTTTGGATTTTTAGAATGAGAAATGTAAAAAGAAATAATAAAATTAAACTAAACTAATAAAAGAAATCCAATGGGAGAGTCGGTAACCAGGGTTTATAGTATCCACCACTATTTCTATTCGATTACTGAAATGAAACATAATTCATGAATATTTATTTATCGTCCGTTCTATCACATCACCTATTATATGTATTAGAGTCGCAAATATCACTGGGACACCCTAAGCATGGAACATCAAAAGACTAAATCCAAGCATGCACCATCAAATTGTATTAGTGAGAAAATTATACGAAACTAAAAATAGGTTCACAAATAATACCTGGCTATTCTAAGCATACCCCATCAAAGGAATTAACCCAAGCATGAAATATCAGACAATGAGACAAATATATTTGTTATCCTAACAATTATGCACAAAGGTTCTACAAAACCGGTGAAGAGACAACTCATATTTCGATAAATCGATAAACAATATAAAGGACTAACCATATTCAATTCATAATAGCCTCCAAAACATAAATATATCAAAGTAAATTGTTCTTATGGTCAAAGTGGTTTTTACCATAAAACCTAACTACAAGGTTTAGTAATACATGGCTTTCTCAAAAACTATAAAAAAATCTAAGTAAGAACAACAAACAAATCAAATGGAATCGAAATAACAAATACTCCAAACCCTTGTTCTCCAATTGCCGCTGCTTTGTAGCCTCTTTTCCCTTTTCTGTTTTTTGGCTGTGTTGCCACAACCTCAAAAGATACAAGGGTATATTAATTATATATCCCTAGTTTTAACACCCTACAAATATATCCTTATACAACAATAAATATATCCCTACTTTTTAATAACCTTATCCGTTTAAAATTAGATTTCCTTAATATCCCCACTCATATAATAATTTTCTTTAATTTCAAAATGGAATAAATTTCTTCCTCTTCCACTACCTACACCACCACCACCATTCCACCACCACTAGCACCACCACACGTCCACCACCACCACCAACATTCAACCACCATTCCACCACCTACCAACCGCCACCACCACTAATATTCCACCACCATTGCACCATCACCACCACCAGTCCGCCACCACCACTGACGCAACCATCGTCGCCGCCGCCACCACTACTCCACCACCGCCACCGCCGCCGCCACCGCCGCCGTAACCACCACCGACGCTGCCATCAATCCGCCACCGCCACCATCCCGCAACCGCCACCACCCACCACCCGCCACCACCACCACCTCCGCCGCCGCCTCCACCACCACCACTGGTTTAGATATTTTGTATCAACAATAGTAGTTGATCCAAACAAAAATTCAGCAGTAGAAGTTGATCCAATTTAGGGATCAACAGCAGTAGTTGATCCAATTTAGGGATCAACAACAGTAGTTGATCCAAGAAAAAAAGGATCAACAGTAGAAGTTGATCCAATTTAGGGATCAACAACAATAGTTGATCCAAAAAAAAAAAGGATCAACAGTAGAAGTTGATCCAATTTAGGGATCAACAGCAGTAGTTGATCCAAAAAAATAAAGGATGAACAATAGAAGTTGATCCAATTGAAGGATCAACAGCGGTAGTTGATCCA
The DNA here is from genome assembly GCA_023531295.1 of Papaver armeniacum. Lineage (NCBI taxonomy): Eukaryota > Viridiplantae > Streptophyta > Magnoliopsida > Ranunculales > Papaveraceae > Papaver > Papaver armeniacum. The sequence continues at coordinate 18,395 of JAJJWW010012325.1, forward strand.
AAAAAAAGGATCAATAGTAGAAGTTGATCCAATTTAGGGGATCAACAATGGAAGTTGATCCCAGTAAACGGAGTCAACAACCAAATTTGACAAAAAAAAATTGACATACAAATGAATGAACTTGGCGTGAGTCGAACACGCATCATCTGACATGGAGTCAGTCATGCTACCATTGCACCACAAATTCAACATTTGAAAAACTTTACAGCTAAAAAATCCAACACCACCACTACTACCATCAGTCGAACAACAATCCCCAAACACATGCAAACCAACAAAAAAGAAAAAAAAAAAAAAAAAAAAAAAAAATTAAGCTAATTTTTTTAACAAACATGATTCAAATACAATTCCTGCCGTATCTTTACTTTTGTACGATTAACTCTAACTTACTAATGATAATAAGTGGACCGAAGTTCATCTTTTAACACTTGGGATGTATGTGCAATATAACGAAGTGCTTGGTACTAGGTGGTTACAACATGTAATTGGAAAGACATTAAACTAAGGAACTACGAAATACATACCTCAAAGTTCAGGGCACCGGTAAAAAGGTAGGTCACGTGCATCAACAACCATTACAATCTGGGAAGAACAAAATGTGATAGGTTATAATTGCAGGGTGTAATGTAAACAAAACATTTAATTGATAACAAAATGAACGAATGTTGCAAAGAACATTTAATACAATGTAAATATTAATTGATACACAGTAAGATGCTGCATTCACCCAATGTCATAGACGATAATAAAAAGTTTACTTGCAAATAATACGAAACTGAATATCCGGACAAAATTAAAATCCAAGCACTAAGTTTCTTGACCATCACACCCTCCTTAATCAGTAACCAACCAATAACTCTTCTATCATACTGGTACAAAATCACCTCCACAGTTTTTTTCATTTTCAGACGCCTTACCACATGAAACAAATACAAGCTGACAAATCTTAACTTCAAATTCTTTCATGGAAAGTATTGCATAAGTGGTGGTGTGGTGATGCAGTTTCTGCTGGTTGCCCTCACATCTTACACTAATCTCATCACCTACAACACCACCACATTGCAACAACATTATACAACCACTAAATCCAACAGACCCACCACCAATACCAACATCAACCAATAACTCCAACAGCACCATCACTACCACCCACAAAAACACCAGTTGAATCATTATTTGGAGGTCTGTGAAATTAACGCACACCAAAAATCAAAATCAACATCTAAAAGAAAGCTAAAATATACATGTTCAGAGATGAATCAATCATTTAAGCGAAGCTACATCTATTACTATATATAAAGCCAACACCCTTTAGCCGCTGTAGATGAACAGTGGTTGAAGCTGTAAATTTTGAACTTCCCACTTTGCCCTTGATTTTATTTTCTAATTCAACCCTTACCTAAATAAATAGGGGTATAAAAGTAATTCAATCCAAAACATAATTAATGCCAGTAGAAAAATTAGATTTACATTGATATAAGCACGTGTTGACGTCGGCAAATCCATAGAAATGAAATCAGTGGATAAAACCGGCGAAGGAAAAAAGTAATCCAACGTATGGGTATTTACCAGCACGTGCGATATGCTTGTATATATAAATATAACCCCAATAGACTAAAGGTATCTGATCTAATCCCAAAAATCTCAAAATTAAAACAGAAAATTGATTCAAATACATACCTCCTCCACCACCGCCGCTACCGCAACAACCGCCATCATCATTACTTCTTGAGCTTTGATAATTAAACAAGTTCAACTTTAAAATTACCAGAAATCGGAACCTAAAATCAGATCTCGGTATCTTTGAATCTGATTTTAAAATTGATCTTAAGAAGAAATAAGAAGGTCTCTCTGAACACGAATCATCTGTTGCTGATAATGGTTTCCAATTGAATAGTGAATCAGTTGGGGGCGGTGAAGATGGTGCTAGTGACAGAGGAGGTAATGGTGGTGGTGGTGGCGGCTGGAGAGGAGAGACAGAAATTTTCTAGATCATATTTGAAATGATTCAAGTGAAAGAGGAAATACACGACGATGAAAGAAATATGGAGACGGAGATGTTGGTGGCGGAGATAAACAAATTTTTTAAGTTTTTGAGAAGTTCATCTCGATAGATTGAGAAGTAATACAAGATAGGGAGGGTAAATTTAGAAAGAAGATAAACATTAATAGGATTTATAGATGGAGAGGGATATATTTATTACTCCCTCCGTACTTAAATAATAGGCTAGTTTCTATAAATAAATGTTACAAAAAAATAAATTTGGTTTCCTAATTGAGAAAGTCAAATGTTACTTTATTTTTTAGGACCATTTTTTCTTAACTTCTTTTTGATGACAAGTGTCATGGGACCATTTCACTTTACTTCTTTTGTTGACAAGTGTCATGGGGACCATTTCACTTCACTTCTTTTATTGACAAGTATCATGAGGACCACTTTCAATGATTGGCTCTCTTAATTTCCTTAATTTTCTCAAAAAAACAAAACCAGCCTATTAAAAAAGAACGGAGGGAGTATGTGATAAGGATATTTTTGAAACCCATCAAAACAAGGGATACTTGATTACTTGTATAATTACCACAAGATACATACAATTCCCAGCCGGCCTCCTCTTCTCTGTTTGCGAATAGTGAATATATAGGTGCTGGTAAAAGGTCCAATTAAACCTAGCTGATAGCCCAGGCCCAATGCAAACAACGAAACCCAACTTTCAAAACCAAATTCCACCAGCGACCTCTTGAGTCTTGAGTTTCCTCTTCCTGTAAGTGTTGATAACAGCTGTTGCACGTTACTTCTCAATCACCAGGAGTTCATAGCATAAGTTCACAACAGACCGCAGTAAAACTCCATCATTGCTGTCGATCCATGACATTCCCATCTCACAAATTCACGACCATCAGCCCACTGACTGGACATATCAACCAATCGCCGGAACTGCTTCCTAAACAGCATGACCAAACAACCCCACACTGACCACCGGAGTCCATCCTACTTCAGTTCTTCGCCACCAAATGCAATTCTCTGGCTGTCTTGGATACAACATCATTTTCTTTCTCCCTGGACGGCTAATCACCTTCCTAAACCCGTGCCAAAAGTTCGTGAAATAATATCATTTCCTCAGCTTCTGATTTTGGACGAGTAACTTGAGATCCATGTGAACTTATCTGCACATATGAGATTCTAGCCATACGGCATCCTTGAATCAAGGGAATCAACACTAGTTCCTTCCTTCCATTTCAATCCATCATCATCTGTAATCCTCTTTCCTCATTGTATCAACGCCAAAATGGTTAAAACCATCTCTGCCAGCAGCTTGACTCCAAGAGCACCTCCATTCTCTGACCAAGACCCACACATTTCTATATCCTGGATCTACTCAAAGTCTGGCCACTATCGAAGTCCCAACTCTGTCCAAACATCCTCTTCCACTGATTGCCAAAGTTCATACCGATTCCGTCTGAGTATAAGACACCCACAGGCTCTCATCAAACCAAACCTGCTAACACACGCATATCGACATCTCTGTAGCTTGAATCGGCAGTCACCCATTCATGATGCATCTCAATCAACGCCAATACGAGAATATAAACTCCACCATCAACGTGCCATCACCATTCATTTTAGACAAAACCAAAATATAAAGCATCACCACTGCGTCGGAAATCACCCATCAAGTTCTTGCACAAGAGCAGAAACAGTGATCGTCTCATTCCCTTGCTTAAACCTTCACCCACTGATCAACTCCATTAACTGCCGATGTCAATCAACATTAAACTTCGTCATTTCTTGCTGGTGTCTCGTAAGCATCTCTATCCACAGATGGACCCATATGATTCAATTCCCATCTACATACGGACCAAGCCTTTGCACCACGAACTTGTACCTCTCTATGTGTTCTCTGTCATTTAATTCTTATTCCCATTTATCTGCTCAGCTACACAACTAACCGAGAGAGACGAAATGAAGCAGCTGCTAGAAAGAAATGTCTTTCTTCTGTTTCCATATTATAAATGATACGTGGTGGAGATCGAGACACGTCACACTTCACTTATTTGCCTTAGCTTCCGAAAGCACCACGTCTCGCCATCTGTTGGGCCAGTCACGTGCTTGGCAATCAAAGAAATTCCTTTGTTGAATGAATGAGTAATGCGACTTGGAAGCCTGCGTTCTGGAACATAACCTCGATCTCCTTTTGGCGCTGATATATAAAATACTAGGCCACCCATATTCGATGAATTTTGCTGCAAACGTCATTTAATTGTTCATTTAACTGCTTATTCTTTCGGAAATCGAATTTGCGTGTACTTTCTATAAAAGCACCAAGTAATGTTATTAACCAAAATATCGAGTCTTAGATAATATAAATATGGGCATAAAATATAGCACTTACGTGCTTATCATGCACCTTATTGTTATCTTCGACTTTTGTCTTCTTTACCTGTTTCAGAATCTCTATTGTATACTCGGGATAAACATAATTAGCATGGTTAGGATATATTTCGTATAATCATGACTTGATATCTGAAGGATTTAATATGTTATGGAGTGTATGATTTGCGAAGTTAATTTCATTCTTGGAAGTAAGAATATTTAACCTGCCTCTAATACATACTGGGCTCTAGTATAAACTTGCCTTTGTTTTTACTTTCAAAGAATGAAGATCTTCGCGAAGGAAATGCTCAAAAGAATAAAAAATTTAAAAGTATATACTTGCCTCTTATTCTTTTGTGTAGTTCCGAAGCATACATGTATTTCTTCCTTCATTACCTATTTTCTTCGCTTCCTTAGTTCAATGTTAGGTTGGTTATATCGCCTTTTGAGTATGGTTCTGGAGCTTGCTTTTCATAATTCATCATTTAGAATTTTCCTGCAATATTAGTTGATATTTTATAGCAATAATGTATTTTACACAAGAAGTTTTCCTCTTTCCTTTGTTTCATGGACTTGCCTCTTGTTATTCATTTTTGTTATTATGGATGTTGCCTCTTGCCTTTGTTTTTTCTTATGAACTGTTATTTCAAGGTCTTATTGCGCCTCCTAATTAAGTTCTTATTGCGCCTCACCCTGTTTTTCCAAGGTCATAATTTTTTCGACGAAGTCTTAGGCGCTCGTTATTCTTACGAATAATGATCCATCAACCTCGTCTTAACTTTCGTGTACTTACCTCGTCAGGTTATTTCGCAACAATACGACATGCCTAGTTATTCCCGTGAATAATAGCCCCATGATATTGCCGTCTGGTTGGTCACGCATCTCCCTAATCTGGAGGGTGTCGTCCCTTTATATTCCCCCTGATTGCCCCTTCAAGAAATTTAAACCTAACATGCATGTTGCTCTCTTCTCATCTGGTTATTACAACAATCAGTTGTTTCCGTGACTTCTTATCCCTTCGCCGATATGGCTCATGGTTATGAAGTCACACCCTAGGTGGGGTTTGTTTGGGACCAAGTGCATCGTAGCCGGGACTTGCCATACAGCATGGCCAGTAACGCTCCAGACGTCCCAGGCACCCGCATCTCAACCGAATACGTCGGCGCCCTGGCCATATTTCTGCACTCCTTACCGAAGGCCATCATAAAAGGGACCCTCAGAGGATAGGTCTTACCATTGCCCCTACTTTATATATCTGAGAGTTGTTCATGACGTGCGTTATGTCTTATCATTTCCTCTTGCACTTTCGTGCGAACTAAGGTGCACTCCATGAGTTCCCAGCCTTCCTAGGCGAAGGGTTTAAGTTTCCCTAGAAACGGTTTTATTTCTTAGGTCTTATAAGCCTCCTAGCGAGGTCTTACTTGCCTGTTGATGAGGTCTTATTTTACCCTATTGTATATTCTTCGTGAATATATGAAAAGATATTTCATTATATATTTGATTTGATGTTGAGTACATATCTTTTTCCTTTATTTACTTGCTATCACATTGCATAAGTATGGATAATATTTTTTGATATAAACTGGATTCTATGGATGATCCAATCTCCGGTCTTGCCTTTCTACTTCGCCATATATCCGATTTCCCTCGTCATCTATGTCTTTCCCTTGGAAGTCTGCGAGTTCGTAAGCCCCGTTACCTACAACTCTCTTCACAATGTACGGGCCTTCCCATGTGGGTTCTAACTTTCCTCCTCGTCCTTTCTGGTATGGTGGGATTTATCGTATCACTAATTCTCCTGGCACGAAGCTTCGCTCTTTGACTTTCTTATTATACTCCCGAGATAATCTTTGGTGATAGTTTGTCATATGTCGAAGTGACATCTCCTTATTCTCCTCCAAATCATCCAGCTTTGCAAGAATCAGATCTGAATTAAAGCCCTTTTTCCATGCTGATAAGTGCCAAATATTGCATATTTCTACATCTATTTATTGGCATTTAACTCATCTTTTGTGCTCAGAAATCAGATATTATCCCAGATTCTGTATTTTCTTTGTTTTCAAGAATAAATATTTGTACTAATTAATTTTTTGTTTTTAGGTAGTAAATAAAGCTCGGAGAAATTAAGGAGCCAAAAGAGCAGAAAATTGGAGACGAGCGTCTATGGAGCAGAAAGCCAAAGCCCGCGCGCGCAGCAGTTGCAACCCAACAAGTAGCAACCCATTTACAAGACATGGGCTTGAGCAATCCAAGACCCGGCCCATAACCCGGATCCAAAACCCGTTTTACTCTGAGCCATCAGATTTGATCCATCCGCATCCAACGATCGCTCCACCCATCTCATCATTTCTCGCTGCTCCCGCTCAACACCAAAACCGCCTATACCCTTACCCATCAACCAAACACACCATTTCACCTATTCTCTTCTCTTTCTTCTCCCCCGACACTTTCAGAGAAAACCCATACCTTCTTCTCCCCCGACCATACCAGCAGCTGACCTAACCACCACCATCTCCTTACCCTGACACCAGCACCAACAGCACCAGTAGCCGCATGCTCCGCCACTCATCTCAAGTTATATCCATCATAGCTTCTCCATACCCTAGAAGCTAGGTTAGAGATAGTTGGAGCTAGGGTTTTCTCTAACATCAAATCAATGGAGTCAGAGACGAATTAGCAGAGGAAAGAGGTTTGGGTCTCTCTTGAATTGTCTGTTCGAGTGATTGTGAGGTATAAAAAGAGTTGTTTTTCATGTGAGAGAACCAAGTCTGTTTTTAGGGTTTAATTTTGTAATTTAATTTCAAGTTTGTTTAGCTTTGCATGATGTTCTAAATCACTCGCTAGGGGTGCGAGATGAAACTCTCTTATCTAATGTGAAATTAATTAAATTCTCGGCTTGTTCTTATTGTGTGTAATGTTTAGGAAAATAGTTAGCTAGAGAACTAAATTTGCTTGTGATCAATGGTACCGTAAGAAGACCATTGATACTAGGAGTAAGTAAGGGGATTTAGTTATACAATTCTTCATCTAAGGCCTTCAAGGGAAGGCATAAGAACAAAGTGATAATTTACATTACCTTAGCATAGGATTAGAGAGTGAATTCAATCACCCTAGTGCCACTCAACCATCTGTTACAACACCTTTTGTTCATTTGTTGCCTTAGATTAGAGTCACAACAACCATTTAGTCGTATCGACAACCAATATTTGTGTTACTCTCCGTGAGAAATCGTTAGGAAGCCTTGAGATCAACCGTACACACTCCATCTCTCTCGTGGATCGACCTGTACTTGCCCTGCCTCCAATAGGCACTGTGCACTTGCAGTATAACCCGTAGGCGAAACCACTTTTCCCAGCCTACCAAGTTTTTGGCGCCGCTGCCGGGGATTTGGTAGTGTGCTGTGTTGATAATTTCCTTTCTGCACTGGTTTTCATTCTAGCTACATATGTGTTAGAAGTTCATTTGTTTGCAATCTGTTGCTAGTGTAACTTAGCTTGACTTGTTACATCTTTGCATCTGTTATTGCATTTGTACATTGTCACATCTTTTAGCTCTTCTTTTGTCATTGTTCAACTCATCTCGTGACTTACATCCACAAGCCCTGTCATCCGTGCATATCTCGTATTCTCTTAGTGCCTCTTATTTGTAGATCGGTTGAAGCTTTTCTACTAGTTTCTGAGCAACTTTGCATCATCTTTAGCATCTGTAGCTAACTCTGTTTATGGCTCAGGTTGTTACTTGTTAGCTCTCTTTTGAATATAGTTTAAACCATTTGTAAATTAAAATTTGCATTATTGTTTTAGCATCATTGGGAATCTGTAACTTTTCATAAAAAGTGCATCTCGTAGTTAAGCATTTGTAGAAAGTGGCATATTACGAGTGAGTCATTGTATTTCATCGACCCTGTACTATTTGGGAGCAAGATATACTATTTGAAATTTGTTAGGATCATATCTCAGTCACTGAGAATCAGTGTATCTATGAGCATAAGTCACCACCCCCATAAGCATTGCATCCCTGATTACATATTGTTGCTTGCCTGATTCGGCATTCTTGTGTGGCATTATCTCCCAATCTTCATACTGCAGAATCTCTGTTTTGAAATTCCAGTATTAGTATTTTGATGCTCTTGCTTTAACTGTGCAATATTGAGAACTGAAGTTGATTTGTTGAGATAGCAGGTACTGTGGTGCAGCTGAGCAAACCCAAGGAAGACAAGGAAAAGCGCAGGACGATTGTGGAATTGCCTAAACCCGGTTTATAACTTGGGCGGTATTGTGTCTCAAACCCCTTACTCGAATGAATGATATAGCATGCTTGTCGACACAACTAGGTGCCTTTCGTAGTAGCATCCAACCCCGCAATCTCTGGAATTTATGCATGATTCTCGTGACACTTGAGAAAAATTTGTGTTAGCTGAAATCATATGCTTTGGTGAACTGTGCATTAAATCTTTGGCTGAACTAGCTACATTGCCACTGTGAAATCTTGGCCTCTACAAGGCCTGTGCTGTAACCATTAGCTTCCATCTGCCCTGTGCTCAGCTCCATCCCCTGAAGCTGTTGAGTGTGAGCTGCAACTTGGATAGCCAAGTTAGTAGAAAACTCAAGTTGAAGTCAACTGAGAGAGTTGATATCAACTCAGCCTGTTGATACCCTGTCAATCACCACTGCTGCCACTTTGCCTCATAATAAGTGCCCTGTGGTAGTGCTGAATTCAAACCCTGTCAATCAACCGAGTGAGTTGAACCATCGGCCATGTACTCTATGCATGCTCTATCATGTTGAACCTGTTGAAAGATCTGTGTGACTACCTGTGTTGAATGCTAAATCATATTCACTCGTGTAAACCTGCAACCCTGTCGACAGCTTGTTGAGCTATCTTCCCTGCATCTTATCGTTTATCCTGTGAAGACTGAGGTCAACCAATCCTGTTGACACTCTGTGGCATGTTGTAGAGTGCTGGCATTGTTCATTTGCTGTTCATCTGCTGCATCTGTGAAGTTTTATATCTACATTGAGCTGACTATATGAAGCTTTGAATGTCATGCAAATATCTGTGATGACTATATGATGCTTTGAATGATATACCATGCAAATATCTTGAAATTGTGCATCTGATGTTGTACATCTGTGGATCAACATCTATAAGTTGTTTATGATCTTGTGGCACTGGAATGAATGTTAAGTAACTGATTTTGTATTAACAGCTCACTTGTGTTTTTCAAACACACAAACCCAGCACATGCTTCACCTTGAGTGAGCATAACCTCTTACCCTGTGCACCTTACACAATTCTTTTTTTACTTGCCTTGTGCACCTGCCAACAACTGGGCTGTGCATAAGCTGTGCTGTGCTGCAAATTCCCAGCATTGTGCACTGCCAGTGCTATGTCATTTTTGAGAGTTTGTGTGTCTCAGTGTTGTGTACAGACGTGTCTTTGTGCCTATAGTCGTCTGTGCACATAACGAGTGTATAAGTTTAGCCGCACTTTAACTCGTGTCTTTGTACCTTACAAAGAACAAAAAGCACTCCTTTATGCTTGAGTCCGAGAATTGGTATGTGTCATCTTTTGTGGTTTTTACTTCTCTGTGTGTTGAAAGTGATTGGATGTATGTATGTTAACATGCTAGATGTGCTAGCTAGGCTATGATTGTGTCTTTTAGAGACCAAACGAATCGGCTAGTTAGAATCCGAAGGATTTAAATTGTCAACATACCCAGGTTCTTCCACGTAAAAGCCCAAGCCCATCAGAAACAGAAACCATGGGTGATGAACTAAGCCAACCCCGTAGTCTCAAGGACTACATGTACCCAACTAGGGCAAGCCAGCCCTCTTGTATCATTCTGCCAGCTGATGCGTGTCAGTTTGAACTGAAAGCAAGCACAATTCACATGTTACCCGTGTTTAGAGGGGTTGATGCTGAAAACCCTTACCATCACGTGAGAGATTTTGAGGATATTTGTGGGACTCTGCGTTTTAACCAAATGCCAGAGGAGTCCCTCAAACTGAGATTGTTTCCTTTTTCTCTGAAAGAAAAATCCAAGTCATGGCTTCATGCCCTACAACCACAGTCCATTAGAACATGGGATGACCTCACAAAAGAGTTTTTCAAAAAGTTTTTCCCAAACCATAAGACGGCGACAATTCGCCAAAGTCTAAATGGTTTTGTGCAATTAGAAGACGAAACTCTAGCAAAATACTTGGAGAGATTCAATGAATTATTGCTCCAATGTCCCCACCATGGTTTTGAAAAATGGAGACTCGTGCAAATTTTGTATGAGGGTCTAGATGTTAGAACCCGAACTACAGTCGAGTCAATGTGCAATGGTGCATTTATTGACAAGAGTGCTGATGAGGCTTGGACTTTCTTAATCGAAGTCGCTGAAAAGACTCAACAGTGGGAGTCCGTCCGTGAACCAAAAAGGACTACCCCTCCAGCTAATGTTTATAGAATCGAGTCTGACTTTGAGGGAAATGCAAAAATGGCATCTTTGGCCCGGAGAATAGAAGTGCTTGAGTTGCGAAGAATGTAAAATCTAATGCCCCTACTCTCCGTGACCAAATTGAAATGGCCACTTGTGCCGCATGCCATAGTTCGACCACTTAGTGGACAACTGTCCGAGACCTACATGCTTTTCAAGAGTCTAAAACCGAGCAAGCCAATGCATTGTACCATAGGCAAGAGAACAACCCGTATTCTCAAACCTACAACCCGGGGTGGAGGAATCACCCTAACTTCTCATGGTCTAAAGGGCCCGTACAAGGGGGACCAACAAATAACAACCAAGGATACTCATATCCTAGAAACCCCCAAGTACAACCACATCCTCGCACCTGTAGAGAAAAAGCCTAGCTTTGAAGACGAGTGTCGGTATGTTGACCCAAAATCTTTTACAACTTCGTAAGACCACCGACCAACGTTTCACAAGTCTAGAACTTAAAATGGGTCAAATCGTGATGCATTGAATGAGAGAGAAAAAGGCAAACTTCCTAGTCAACCCCAACAAAATCCAAAGAATGTGTTTCAAGCGGTACTTCAACCCGCAATGAAACTTCACATAGTCGGGCGAATCTTTCGTCACCACTCTTCGTAGTGGTAGAGTTTTTGAGAACAATGTAGGTGTACCACGGTCAAGCGAGTCTAAATCGGACTCACCAAGACACACAACACCGCAGAAAACATCTACTGTAGAAAAAGAATCGAGCATGTTGATAAATCTAAGAGTCCTACTTGATATAGATGTTTCTTTGCCAAGTCATGCACCGTTGCTCCATTCCCACAAAGGTTGGTGCAACAAAGAGGGGTAACCAATACAACGAGATTTTGGAAATGTTCAAACGAGTTAACATAAACATTCCATTTCTCGAAGCAATCGACAAATACCCACCTATGCTAAGTTTTTGAAGGACTTGTGCACACAAAAGCGAAAGCTTCATGTGCATAAGCGTGCCTTTCTCACTGAGCAAGTGAGCTCCATAATCCAAAACAAGATTCCAACTAAGTTTAGAGACCCAGGTAGTCCAACAATTACATGCACCATAGGTGACCATGTGGTCGAAAAGGCGTTACTAGACTTACGAGCAAGTGTGAATCTATTGCCATACTCGTGTATGTGCAATCGGGCCTTGGGAGCCAAGCCCATACCGTTACGCTACAATTAGCGGACAGATCCGTGAGAATCCCCCGTGGTATTGTTGAAGATGTGTTAATCAAGGTTGATAAATTTTTCTTTTCCGTGGACTTCATCGTCTTAGATACTCAACCCGTGAAAAACCCAAGTAATCACATTCCGTGATTTTAGGACGTCCTTTCTGGCGACGTCCAATGCCATCATCAACCGTCGTAATGGAGTGTTGAAATTGTCTTTTGGTAACATGACCGTAGAGTGAATGTCTTTAACACTAGTCAACAACCCATTGATTGTGATGATACTTGATTTGCATGAGATTAACATGATTGAGAGTCCGATCCAAGACTCTTTGCCCGACATTTTGTCAAGTGGACCCTTTGCAAGCATGTTTAGATAACTTTGACTTAGATCTCTTTGAGTCTAAGTACATTGGTGAAATTCACTCTTTGCTTGAATCTGTTCCACCCATGGAAATTGCTAAATGGCAGAATGCAGTGGAACCACTTCCACTCTCTGATTCCGAATCTGCCCCACCTCTTGATGAACCACCTAAGCTTGATTTGAAACCATTACCTGATACTTTGAAGTATGCTTTCTTAGGTCCTTCTGATACTTTACCTGTGATTATAGCATCATGTTTAGACACAGAACAGGAAAGTCGACTTTTAGAAGTACTTAAAGAACATAAAGGAGCCTTAGGTTGGACCATCTCAGATCTTAAGGGTATAAGTCCCACAATTTGCATGCATCACATAAATCTTGAAGAGAACACTAAACCATCTAGGGAACTGCAAAGGAGACTTAACCCCAATATGAGAGATGTTGTCAAAGGTGAGATTTTGAAATTGCTTGATGCGGGTATCATTTACCCGGTTCCAGATAGCCAGTGGGTCAGTCCCATTCAAGTGGTACCCAAAAAGTCTGGCATTACTGTAGTACAAAATGAGATGAATGAGCTTGTCCCTACCCGTGTGACCACTGGGTGGCGAGTTTGTATTGACTATAGAAAATTGAACACAGTAACAAAGAAAGACCATTTTCCCCTTCCCTTCATTGACCAAATGCTGGAAAGGTTAGCGAAGCATAGTCACTATTGCTTCTTAGATGGCTATTCGGGCTACAACCAAATTCACATAGCACCCGAAGACCAACAAAAGACCACATTTACATGTCCTTATGGAACATTTGCTTATCGCCGTATGCCTTTTGGGTTGTGTAATGCACCCGCCACTTTTCAACGTTGCATGATGAGCATATTTTCTGACATGGTAGATAAGTTTCTTGAAATTTTCATGGATGATTTTTCTGTGTTTGGGTCTTCTTTTGATGAGTGTTTGCATCATCTTACTCGTGTGCTGATTAGGTGCAAGGAAAAGAATTTGGTTTTGAATTGGGAAAAATGTCATTTCATGGTTAACTCAGGCATTGTTTTAGGGCATATCATCTCGGAAAAAGGCATAGAAGTAGACAAAGCCAAGGTTGATCTCATTCAACACTTGCCTCAACCTCGTTCTGTGAGGGACATAAGATCATTCTTAGGCCATGCGGGTTTTTACCGCCGATTCATCAAAGACTTTAGTAAAATTTCAAGACCTTTGTGTAATCTTCTTGCAAAAGATGTTGCATTTGTCTTTGATGATGCTTGTAAGGAAGCATGGGAGCAACTGAAAGCTCTCCTTACATCTTCCCCTATAGTCAGACCACCTGATTGGACCTTACCATTCGAAATTATGTGTGATGCGTCTGACTATGCTGTAGGAGCTGTTTTGGGCCAGCGAGTAGACAAACTTCCTTATGTGATCTACTATGCTAGTAAAACACTTAATGATGCTCAACTGAATTATTCCACAACTGAGAAAGAGTTGCTAGCTGTTGTGTTTGCATTATATAAGTTTAGATCTTATTTGATAGGGTCTAAGGTCATCATATATTCTGACCATGCTGCTTTGAAATATCTTTTGTCTAAAAAAGATGCTAAGGCTCGTCTAATTCGGTGGATACTCTTGTTACAAGAGTTTAACCTCGAAATTCGAGATAAGAAAGGGTCAGAAAATGTTGTTGCTGATCACTTGTCTAGGTTGAATGTTGAATCTCTTGATGAATCCGTCTGATTAGAGAGTCATTCACGATGAACAATTGATGCTTGTGTCCGAAATGTCGTGGGTTTGTCGATATCGTGAACTACCTTGCTACGTGTAGAATGCCTTTGCATTGGTCTAAACAAGACCGTTCTAAGTTCTTGGTGAAGTTAAACATTTCCTTTGGGATGACCCATAAGTACTTGCCAAGACCAAATCATTAGGAGGTGTGTCCCCAACCCGAACAAAGGGACGTCATCTCTTTTGTCATGACCATGCATGTGGAGGCCACTTTAGTGCCAAGAAAACTGCTGCAAAGATCTTGCAGAGCGGTTTCCATTGGCCAACATTGTTTAAGGATAGCCATGCTTTTTGTGTTGCTTGTGACCGATGCCAGAAATTAAGAAGTATCTCTAAGAGAAACATGATGCCCTTACAACCCATTTTGATTGTTGAGCTGTTTGATGTGTGGGGGTATTGATTTCATGGGTCCATTTCCTAACTCTGAAGGTAAGTTGTACATTCTTGTTGTTGTTGATTATGTCTCTAAGTGGGTAGAGGCCATTGCATCCAAAACAAATGATCATAAAGTTGTTCTTTCTTTTCTTAAGGAAAACATTTTCTCCCGTTTTGGAACACCTAGAGCAATAATCAGTGATGGAGGTAGTCATTTTTGCAATAGACCCTTTGAATCACTTGTGCGCAAGTATGGAATCACTCATAAGGTAGCAACACCTTACCATCCTCAAACCAAAGGGCCAAGTAGAAGTTTCTAATAGGGAAATTAAGCATATTCTTGAGAAGAGTGTTAATCCTTCTAGGAAAGATTGGTCTTTGCGCTTAAATGATGCTTTGTGGGCCTATAGAACTGCATACAAGACTCCCATTGGGATGTCTCCTTACAGACTTGTGTATGGTAAAGCTTGTCATCTCCCCGTAGAGTTAGAACACCGTGCATATTGGGTCAGAAAGAAGTTGAATTTTGATCTTGATAAAGCTGGTACCCAAAGAAAACTTCAACTCAATGAGTTAGAAGAATTGAGAAATGATGCATATGATAGTGCCAAATTGTACAAACAAAGAATGAAAGTGTTTCACGACAAGCGCATTCTGCGCAAGTCCTTCACACCAGGTCAAAAGTTTTATTGTACAACACTCGTTTGCATTTGTTTCGTGAAAGCTACGTTCTCGATGGTCGGGACCATTCTTAGTACGTACCGTTTTCCCCCATGGAGCTGTTGAAATTGAAAACCCAAAGAACCAAGAACATCTTCAAAGTCAATGGTCAGAGATTGAAACCATTTCTGGAGCATCTTCCACCAGAAGTTGAGACCGTCGACTTGGAAGACCCCATCTATGTGGACTAGACTAGTTCACTTTTGTATATACATATGGACTAAAAATCCATTCTCTTTCCCTTTTCTTTTTCTTTTTGCATAATTCTTATTTGTGCTAACCAACCTTTTTGTCTTGCGCTCTGATTGTTTGCTTTCAAAGCATTCATCCTCCTTTGGTTAAGCAACACCCTTGTACATCCGGTAATCTCTTCCCTTTTCTCTACTCAACATAGTTCTCATGGTATGTGACTGTTTAATTTCTTATCATCTGTTGACACATTGAGGACAATGTTTGATTTAAGTTTGGGGGTGCATTTGCATATAGAGTTTTTGCATATAGAGTTTTTAGTCTTTTATTTCAAAAAAAATCAAAAAAAATCAAAAAAAATCAAAAATCAAAAATTTCAAAACTCTTTGTAAATACTTGCATAAAAACCTCTAACTTTTAGAGATCTTAGAGTCACTAGCATGCTTCTAGCTATGTTTACATAGAGAGTCTGACCGAAATAACTGAATTTGGAAGTACTGGAGAACACAATCGGGTTTCTTAGTTGATTAGAGCGTTAAAGTTGGATTTAACCATGCCGGGAGGGCAAATTAGGTGCTGTATAGATATTCGGTAGTAGAATTGTGATCACCCATAGTGGAGACTACCCATTTTTACATCAAGCGAGGCACCGACCTTCATTTTTTGTGACTTTCTAAAAATCATTAAAGTGTGTGTCACCGTACGTCAATTAGGGTAGGAATGGTGAGCTACCCAACTTCGCACCACTTTCAAAGCACTATTTTTGATCTCTTGAGTGCTAATTTCGTCAATCATGAGGGTGAAGTTTAAAGATGAAAACTCCTTCTTGTAGTTCGATTTGCAGTTAGCATCACTCTCTCCCTCTCAACAACATCAACAGATTCATAGAAACACATCATCGTCAGCAAGCGGAGCATCATCAGAATATTTGAAGAAAAGTTGAATAGTCCAAGGTTTACATGCAACAATTCAAGGAAAAGAAGATAAGATGAGAATTAGTGAAGTTTATGAAATCAAGACAATACAAGTTATGGAAAATTGAGTTTTGTTGTTTTATTGTTATTTTCATTTCATGTACTTGAAATTGTCAAGTTTTTGTGAAGTTTTTGAATAGAAAAGAAATTGAATACCGAAGTTCTTGTGAAGGAAATTGAATAGAAAAGATACAAATTGTCAAGTTTTTGTGAAGTTCAGAAGTTCGTCATCAACAATTGAAGACCGAAGATTGAAGATGTTTCTATGGATGCTGAGAGAGTAATGTTAATTTCCGATCGGGTGAGAAGGTAAGTGAGTACTCCCATCCTTGCTAATGGTTGATTTCCTTTCTTAGAGATCATCGTAAAAGATTCTTTTTGTCCACAACTCGTGGAGTCTCCGTAAATTATTTCGGAAGGTTATCCTTCTCATCTTCAACGTGTGCAGGATTTCTCTCTTTATTCCTGCCTGCACACATGAGAGACTAAAAAAGCGGTCTTTTTGAGTGCAATTATCATAAAACCCTATTGGTGAGGCAGAAGTCGAGGCTTGTGATCACTCGGCCGAATTCTTTCATATGGTATGGTTATTTCTCGCTCAACTCTTAAGGATGAGAATGCGTTCTTTGGTAGTTCTAACTTCGTGTTACTAGCATGCGAAACTCTATGTCCTCATAGCTCCTTGGATGCTTGAGACTCTTTTACACTCTAAAGTTGGAGAAGGTTTTGTGGGTACACCTCTGGTAAACCCTCACGAGACTACAACTCGTCCACTAGGGACACCTAGGGGTTTAAAGGCTTAGTGCATACGCTAAATGCATTCGATAGACCAGCGACAGTGGTATAGTTAGGATTTCTTAATTTCTGTTTCACTTGAGGACAAGTAAAATTCAGGTTTGGGGGTATTTGATAAGTGCCAAATATTTCATATTTCTACATCTATTTATTGGCATTTAACTCATCTTTTGTGCTCATAAATCGAGATATTATCCCAGCATTCTCGTATTTTCTTTGTTTTCAAGAATAAATATTTGTACTAATTAATTTTGTGTTTTTAGGTAGTAAATAAAGCTCGGAGAAATTAAGGAGCCAAAAGAGCGAGTAAAATTGGAGACGAGCGTCTATGAAGCGTAAAGCCAAAGTTCACGCGCAAGCAGCACCAATGCAACCCAACAAGTAGCAACCCATTTACAAGACATGGGCTTGAGCAATCCAAGACCCGACCCATAACCCGGATCCAAAACCCGTTTTACTCTGAGCCATCAGATTTGATCCATCCGCATCCCACGTCGCTCCACCCATCTCATCATTTCTCGTTGCTCCCGCTCAACACCAAAACCGCCTATACCCTTACCCATCGACCAAATACACCATTTCACCTATTCTCTTCTCTTTCTTCTCCCCCGAAACTTTCAGAGAAAACCCATACCTTCTCCTCCCCCGACCATACCAGCAGCTGACCTAACCACCACCATCTCCTTCCCCTGACACCAGCACCAAAAGCACCAGTAGCCGCATGCTCCGCCACTCTATCTCAAGTTATCTCCATCATAGCTTCTCCATACCCTAGAAGCTAGGTTAGAGATAGTTGGAGCTAGGGTTTTCTCTAACATCAAATCAATGGAGTCAGAGACGAATTAGCAGAGGAAAGAGGTTTGGGTCTCTCTTGAATTGTCTGTTCGAGTGATTGTGAGGTATAAAAAGAGTTGTTTTTCATGTGAGAGAACCAAGTCTGTTTTTAGGGTTTAATTTTGTAATTTAATTTCAAGTTTGTTTAGCTTTGCATGATGTTCTAAATCACTCTGCTAGGGTGCAGATGAAACTCTCTTATCTAATGTGAAATTAATTAAATTCTCAGCTTGTTCTTATTGTGTGTAATGTTTAGGAAAATAGTTAGCTAGAGAACTAAATTTGCTTGTGATCAATGGTACTGTAAGAAGACCATTGATACTAGGAGTAAGTAAGGGGATTTAGTTATACAATTCTTCATCTAAGGCCTTCAAGGGAAGGCATAAGAACAAAGTGATAATTTACATTACCTTAGCATAGGATTAGAGAGTGAATTCAATCACCCTAGTGCCACTCAACCATCTGTTACAACACCTTTTGTTCATTTGTTGCCTTAGATTAGAGTCACAACAACCATTTAGTCGTATCGACAACCAATATTTGTGTTACTCTCCTGTGAGAAATCAGTTAGGAAGCCTTGAGATCAACCGTACACACTCCATCTCTCTGTGGATCGACCTGTACTTGCCCTGCCTCCAATAGGCACTGTGCACTTGCAGTATAACCCGTAGGCGAAACCACTTTTCCCATCCTACCACATGCCTCTTGCTTAGTTGTGGGGATAATTATCTCGGTGGGAAATTCTGCCTCTACTCCATATGCCAAGCAGAAAGGGGACATTCGTGTCGCATCTCATCTTGTCGTTCTATATGACCATAACACGTTTGGAACCTGCTCATACCATCCTTTATGGTGGCATTCTAACTTCTTCTTTAACTTGGTTGCTATTGTTTTGTTCGTCGCCTCCGCTTTCCCATTACTTTGTGGATATAACGGAGTTGAATTTCCTGATAGTATCTTGAATGCATTGAATAGCATTTTCAAGTTTTCTCCTTCAAACTGCTTCCCATTGTCAGAAACGATCTGGACTGGAATCCCGAATCTACATATGATGTGCTCGAGAATAAAATAATATACATCGCCATCACGAATATATTGTAATGCCTTAGCTTCGACCCATTTCGTGAAGTAATCTGTTGCCACTATTAAATATCTTCGTTGTTTAGTGCCAGACACGAATGGTCCTACAATATCTATGCCCCACATAGCGAACAACCAAACACTCAATATGGAATTTAAGCTCATGGCTGGTGCGTGTATTCGTTTCCCGAACCTTTGGCATGCTTCGCCTCTTATGGCAATATTCTTTGCATCATTATGCATATGTGCCAAAAAAAAACCGTGTCTTAGTTTTATGAGCCAAAGATATGGTACCACTGTGATTGCCAGCATCACCATAGTATATTTCCTTCATTATTTCAATCCATTCCTTTTACGACAAACATCTCAGCAATGGGCCAAGAATGACCTTCGATACAAGATTCCTTCTCGCAATTCATAATTCGTCGTCTTGCTTTTAATTTTATTTGCCTAAAATCTGTCACGGGGTAAATCTCTTTTCATCAAATACTTATAAATAGGAGTTCTCCAATATTCGTCATCTATCTTTATTTCTGCTTCTCCATTTTCCACGAGCATAATCTTCGTCTCCTCATCTTCTTTGTTTACTGATGGCTGCATTAAACGCTCGATACGGATATGCTTGATGGCGGGGTCGATAATCATTGAAGCTATGAAAGCTAAATCATCAGCATGTCTGTTATTTCCTCTACATACGTGCCTCCAGATTATGCTTATTATTCGAAAAGACAATTCTTTCACGAGTTGTAAGTATTTATGCATTGTGGTGTCACTTGCATTGTATCTTCTTTCAATCTATCGAACTACCAATTGCGAATCACTTGTTATTTTTACTTCTTCAAACTTCATCCATCAGCTATCCTTAAAGCGTGTACCACTGCCTCATATTCTGTTTCGTTATTTGTTGCTTTATATTCTAATCGAAAGCAATAAACTATTCAAGTAAATAGGGATTAACGTTTGTGTAATTTACTTTAATTATAATAAAACAATTATAATGCGGAAATATAAAGTAAATGACACAGCAAGATTTTGTTAACGAGGAAACCGTAAATGCAGAAAAACCACGGGAACTTGTCCAGAATTGAATACTCTCAAGACTAAGCCGCTACACAAAATTAAACCTAACTTCGTATAGTTGAGGCCAAGCAATAAACCTATAGTTCACCTAGTTCCATCTGTATTCCCACGCCTCCGACCTATGAATAAGTCACGTACTTGGAACAATTCCTTTGGTTCGTATTCCAAACAGTAAAGGAACAACAAATTTGTTTGGTATCAACTCTCTTCAAACAAGTGATGTGAGTTAGACAAAGTCTCTTCTATTTATCTCAATAAACTCCTTCGTCGGATTCTTAGATCTATCTTATTCTTAACTACCAAAGGTAATTATTAATATTTTGTAATCAATACTTTTAATCACAAAGAATTGTATTGATGCCGATCTACACAACTAATCAATCCAATCTACCACAAGGATAAACTGATTATAGTTGGATCCTCTTATACCGAAACAAGTATTGTGCACACCAAAGATTATGAACCCCAAATCAGAAATCAGAAATATCTTCTTTGTCTTCAAATCTTCTTAGATCTTCAATAAACACCTGCACACAACAACTTGAATCTCTTGTGATCAATCATGCATGTAACGGAGTCTCATTAACAATGGATTATCACAAGATCGTCTTTAGCACTAACAACAGTCTAAAGATCCCTGTCGAAACTTCGATCTAGTTTGAGTGAATCTTATATCAGAAGAGAAGATTCTCAAGCATAAATAATTTAGGTGCAATCAAAGTTCAACCACCGTTAGTCAATCAAATCAATTGAAAACAAAAGATAAACCACAATTATCTAGTTTCCCACCAACGGTACTCGTAGAGCTTCTCAATCCCAAAGAATACTTTAAACTGAGCGACCGTAAGAGATTTCGCCTAATTAGGTTACTCTCCTCTCCGAATAGGCGGCTACACCAGTAACAACACAACCGAGGAAGTTTGTTGTCACGAAGGATTAGTTTGCTAGAAATGCAAACTTCAAGTATTTATAGACAAGGAAGCTTGGAAACCAAGGAATTTCCAAAACCGAAAATATTCTCAAAGATATTCAATACATTCCAAATTCGATTTTCATAATTCCTGGAAATGCTCTGTCCAAAATTATGATCTATTTTCATTTAATCTATTTTTTTAGATCTCTTTTTCGTGTTTTTTCAAAGAAGAAGTGTCATTTTTGAAGATTGGTGGTTCATTAGATCGATTTAAATTTGTTACTAGATTAATGAATTTGTTAGTCAACTTAGATTGGAAATAGTTTAGTTGCCTCGTTCATTCTCTTCATGTGATGATTATAAAGTTGTTTTCTAGTTTGATTTCGTCTCATCTTGTTCCCTAGTTGTATGTTAGATTTTGTCATTGAGTGAAATAAATCTGCCACTAATGATCCATAGTTGTCTTTGTGATCATTGAGTGAAATTTCATTAATTAATTAATTTGTTTTCATAATTTGTATGTGGATGTGGATTTTTTTTAATTGAAGCTATTGGTAATCGTTAAATGGAGCCTTGTCTCATTTCATTGGTATATTATTACATATAACTAAGAACTGTTTAGTATCTTTCTTGTTCGATACTACCTGATCCTAGTATCCCGTGTTATATAAAGTGTTTATGCCGAAATGACTCGAGGGTTGTTATATTTACGGTTCGTAGTATATTTTTGGATAATCTTCAGATGTATTTTAGCTTTTTTTATTAACTAAACATGTGGATAATTTGCATAAGCATATTACTGAATGTGTTGTTGAAGAGAATTATTCTCGCATATCTGATGCTAAAGTACTCTTCTAAATTGTAGTCATTTTTTGTTTCTTTTTTAAATTTAGTGAAATTACTGTTTATGAATTATTAGAGCAGATATTTTGTTTTTAATTAATTAGTATTTCCTAATTACGTTATGACTATTTGCATTTGTATTTCAGGAAAATGCACACATTAGTTGGAGCATTTGGTGCTGGAGACTATGCAGATGGACGAATGTCACAGCACCATGGTGGAAAATGGAGGGAATAATAATCGTTCTACTTGGAGCTGCCAAAATCGTGCGCCTTATTGATAGTGGTATTGCTTAATCTTCTCAACTCAGACATTAATTCTTATATGTTCTAGTATGATAATTGAATACTAGTCAGTGTTTCCATGCGTGAATAAATAAAACTTGCATCCTTGGTTATGCAGTGCTGAGATGCTTGTCAGTTTGAACATCCCCTGGGTTATTCTCGGCCACTCTGAAATAAGGGCTTTGCTAAATGAATAATTAGTTTTGCTTGCACAGAAGCTGAATTTCCATTGTTATGTATAACTCTTGTGGCGCAACATCTTTTGCTTTGGTTGATCTTATCTTTATAGCTCGTATTCGATTTAGAAGTTTCCTAGTAGACCTTGTGATATACACAAGTTATTTACATGTGTAACATCTAGTTACACATGTTACATACTTGTGTAACTCATAATTACACAAGTAGGATGCATGTGTAACTCTGAATTACACTAGACAGATGCATGTGTAACTTCTAATTACACATACTAAAATGAAAAAACCTTGCAACCAAAAAATTACGCATGCCAGTTACACAAGATTTATGGATGTGTAACTGCTAGTTACACATGCTAATTGGATGTGTAAAAGTTTGAGTGCACCGAAATGAAGTAAGCTCAGTTTGTTAGTTTTCATATAGCCTGAACTAGTTGCTAACTGAAACATTCTACTGTAATACTTCCCACTTAGGTTTGTATATACCCTTGTTTACTGTTTTGTGGTCATTGTCAAGATTGACTTTGGTTGAATGGTTTTGAGTCTTTCGACTCATTCCGAGTATGCTAAAAGTAGAAATGACCGACAATTAATTGTTAGATGGTTTGGGCTACAAAGATATAAATTCATGTAGGCCAGTGTAAAACAGTAACGGTAAAACAATCGCCAGTTGTAGATTATTTGCATGGAGTTTATTTAATGATACATATTTCATGGCTTGCATCTATGTACATTAAGAAGTCCACAATTACATCGGGTGTTGAGTTTGTGTTTTTCGGTACTTTCTTTTAGTCTAACAGCTGCTATTTATTGCTTGAAGGAACTTAGGTTTGCGCGTACTGAAAGGACACCGACTTACTATGGGAAGCTAAAATATTTATCAACGCTTTGGGATATTTTGGCAGTTTATACCTGGATAGATAAGGATGTTGGCTATTGTCAAGGTGAGCAACGATGATCCTTAGCTCTTTATAGTAGAAAATGTGTATATAAGTCATATGCGTAACTCTAGAAACACAAATAATGGCAGAGCTTTCCCATGCTTTTATGTGAGAGTGTTGGTAGAATTTCTAACAAGTTGTTGAGTTTAGTCTTTCATATGTTATACCTAATACCGAATCTTTTAATTTCCGGCGAGATAATGGTGTGTCACTGCAAGCCACCTCAAGATGGCCAAGTTGGTGTGTTGCTAATCTATGTTCAAAACAGCAAGTAAGTGCAACAACTACTACCTTTTCTCATGTGTATCTGTATCGAATATAACAATCTATATACATATGTTTGTCGGCAGTTCCAGAAACACAAATAATATGTATGAGTAAATAGGAGTTACACAAGTAAGATGCATGCGTAACTTCTAGTTACACATATTATATGCATGTGTAAGTGCTGAATACATATGCATATTGTATGCGTACCAGCAGATTAAACATACATTATATACGTGTATCAGCAGATTTTGGTTTCTTTTTTATGTGTAACTTTTGGGTACACATGCCATACAAATGTGTAACTTCTGAATACACATGAGAACTGCATGTGTAACTGCGGCTTACACATCTATCTCGGATACGTGCCAAGTATACAAGTCATAATACTGATGTGTAACTGCGGCTTACACATGTCATGTGCATGTGTAACTTCCTATTACACATGCCTATGACATATGTAACTGCGATATATCATATTTAACTGCCGATTACATGTAGTACAGTTTGCTTGTCTATGAACTTTTTCCAGGTTTTTTTTAGCTGTTTTTACTTCTTTTAACTGCTTTAGCATTCAAAATATTCTTTTACATTTATTTCATGATATTAATTGTTATTGTCTGCACAAACCAGAGATCTTTTTAATAGATTCGTCTAATACAGTGCACTATGATATTATTTTCTGATTATTGATCTTTACTGAACCACTTTGAAACAACAATTTGTTTAAGATGATAGAATGTTATTTCGTGTAGGTGAAACTGAATATACATTGTTGTATGTACTGTTCATTATAATCTTATCAATATTGATTGCTTGTTGTTATATTTCAGGTTTCAGATAACTTCATAAAAGCTAATTGCTTAAATGTGGTAATGGTATCGCTGGAATTGGAGTTCACGCTGAATATACAAATCAGATGCATGTGTAACTCTCAATTACACTAGATAGATGCATATGTAACTCTCAATTACACTAGACAGAAGCGTGTGTAACTTCTAGTTACACATGTTAAGAAATTATTGTAAATGAATACTATTAAAGTAATACATGTATTTTTTGTATGCGTTCTTTTTGATGTCTATTTTTTTGATGTGTAACTTTGCATTACACATGTCATAAGGATGTGTAACCACGGATACACATGTCATATGCATGTGTAACTTCTGTTTACACATTCACACTATACTTTAATAATTTTGGGCCTAGATTTAATAATTTTGCGCTTAAATTTAAATTTTATTTAATTTGGGCATTGACAATATATAAAAGGGCATGGATGTCTTTTAATAAGAACGCGCAATTGGGGGATACAAGAAAAGGACAAAAACTGGATCCAGATATCAATTCTGGGTCACCCCTTATCTAAGTATTTTTTAAATCCTAATCTACCCTCACTAATCGTTTAGTGGTTAATAATAATTAGTAAAAATCTTAAGATTTTTTATAATTGATTAGTATGTGTTTTATTTGTTTTTGGGTGAGTGAGGTGAGAGTAGAAGGAGGGAAAAATATTTTGAGAGAGAAATTTTTGTGTGGAAAATGGAGGATGATTGTGAAGAGAGGATTGTCGCCGCCGAATCTTTAGCTCAACTACAACAAGGAGCATATCTTGAATCTTCACTAACGACAACAACTCTCAATTGCAACTCATTGTTGAGCCAACACCCTTGAATGATGATTTCGACGAGTATGGAGAGTTTCATGAAGAACCAACACAAGAAAGTAAACTTGCACAACATACTAGCATCCCCAACACACAGTAAAGTCTGCTAAGATGTCGAAAAATCGAATTTTTTCTTTAAACCCGCCATTTTTCAACTGAAAAACCTCGATGCCGGCATGGTAGTTGTATGAATACCATGCCGGTAGTCAAGGTACCGGCATGGTATTCATACTACGACCACGCCGGTACACTTATATCCCCCAATTTGAATTATCAACCGGCATGGAATATAACCAAAAAACTATGCTCCAGTACGGGAGTTAACCTTTTTACCTAACAAGGAATATACTACGGAATATTCAACCAAGCATGGTTTCATTGATCGTCTACCATGCCAGTATTGAATGAAAACATACAGAAACAATTCCATCCCAAACCAAAAACCGGCATTGAAACTTAATAAACATTAACGCCGGAATTTAGTACCGGCGTGGTTCAATCACTATCGATAATGCCGACAACGAAACCGGCGTTGTTAAGTTACAACTTTTCAATGCCGGTACCTACAAAAAAACATGCAGGAATAAATGTTTTCCAAAGCTCAATTCCGGCATTCAATATCGATTATTTTTCAATGCCGGAATTGTGTACCGGCTTGGAACAAAATGTTACGGTAATGCCGGTATCCTTGCTTCGGCGTTGTAGTCTTACGAAACACATATGCCGGAATAGGTTTCAAATTTGGTCTTCCGCTTTGGTAAACTTATACTATGCCGGAACAATTATACGAGCATGCCATGGTACGGGTTTCCGGATAGTGTTTTAATGTTGTTTGGAACTAATTTTCATTCGATCCTTAGGTGGTGCCATATATTGATCCAACAAATGCAAAGCCGCTTTATCGGAGATACGTCGGAATACTATAAAATCCCTCCGGTATGTGACCAAATAATACTTTTCACCTAGTATCTTGAACATTACTAATGGATTGTTAGTAGTGAACCTTCTAATGAATGCGAAATTGTTCTTATGTAGGGAATAACTGATCGAAAGGAAGCAATCGCTTGGGATAAAGAGACGGCTCTTAAGAACATGTGTGTGTTGGTGAGGAACACCGAAGGTTCGAATAGGCGTTTTGAGATGGCTTGCGAGAGAAGTGGGAAATACAAGGAGAAGAATAGCCACAAGAGAAAGGATTATGTATATCCAAAGAAGACTAATAGGGTATACAAGACTCGTACGAGGAAGAATGATTGCCCTTTTAAGCTTGTATTCCGTTTAAATGACATTAACAATTGGGACTGTGAGGTTTTGTGTGGCTGTCATAACTATCGGGATCCGAAAGATTTTGTTGGTCACTCCTTAGTTGCGAAGCTAAAACCCGACGAGTTCGAGGATGTAAAGAGATTGACCAAAGCATTTATCAAACCGAGACAAATTCTCGTGAGGCTTCAAGGAAAAGGACGAGACTAACGTGTCTTCTCTACGTACAATTTATAGTGCACAAGCAACTATTAGAAGGGTGGAATGGGAAGGAGGTCCGTTATGCAAGAATTTGAGAAGATAGCTTGGGATCACAACTACACGCGTATCATTAAAAGAGGGCCCGACAACAAGCCCCTTCAAATATTCATTTCGCATCCGTTGCTTTCTACACGGTTGGCAAATACATGTTGTGGTGTTCTTTTGATGGATTGCACCTACAAGATAAACAAATACAATATGCCGTTGTTCAACATCGTTGGGCAAACCTCGGACAAGGTAACATTCACATTGGCTTGGTGTTTAATGGAAAACGAGAGGACCATAATTATCATTGGGCATTACGACAATTGAAGTTGTTCTTAGGGAAAATCAACTCCGAGGGTCATCGAGAATCGATAACGATGCGCATTAATGAGAGCAATATCCGACGTCTTCCTGACGCACAAAATTTCCTATGTACATATCATATACGTAATAATGTGATAAAACTTGCCATGCCTTGTTTGAACCCGCAAAGGCGGATATTAAGAAGAGAATGATGGTACAACTAGAGGAAGATGTTCGAAAGAACAAACTATCCCCGAAGAAGAAGAAGATGAGAGAGGCAAGATAAAGGAGCGAGTGGACAAAGAACATGCGGAAAATCATAAAAAGTGGTTGGAATTTCGAAAGATTGGGAGAAAGTTTATTGGTCTCTTACAGAGGTTATGTACGAAAAGAGATTGGAGAAGTTCATTGCCGATTGGAACGAAGTTTATCCGACCGCCGTCCGGGTATTGTCGGACTCAATGGTTGGATAAGTTCAAGGAAAAATTTGTACGTGCATGGACAAACCGGTATAGACACTTCAAGACGGAAGCAACTAGTGCAGCTGAAGTGTACATAAGCCCACACCTATTCCAATTTGTACGTGCATGGACAAACCGGTATAGACACTTCAAGGTTGGGAAGTGTACATAAGCCCACACCTATTCCAATGTGAAGCAATAAGTTTTGTTTCTAAGTTCACGATAAGAGTACATATGAACAATATACACAATAACATAAGTTTAAGAACAAATTTACCCGCAAGCAGAGAGTGAAATTCCCGACAAATTGGTTGGTTTTAGCCTTAGAGGCCCTTCTCATCTCCATCATCAAATGTGCCATTACCGCGGTGCCCCAAGAATATCCATAGACATCTTCCAACGGATCCAAGTATCAAGGTAGTTCGCACTAACCCCGTTGCCATTGGTGTCGGGAATACCCTAGTTCCCAAGATGTACAACAGTAAGCAACAATAGATAACGAATTTGTTTAGGGTCCCATCCATCCTCCAAACTTCTTTTCTTTGTCTTTTCAAAATTCTTCTTAAGCAGCGTCAACTTGATTATCTTTGTCTTACCAGACGTGGACTCATAAAATCTCTCCACGGAAGTTTTGTAGTCCCAACCAAACAGCTTGTTAGTCGACTGCAACTTCGACCATTCTAGGTCTAGAG
Source organism: Papaver armeniacum (assembly GCA_023531295.1). Taxonomy (NCBI): domain Eukaryota; kingdom Viridiplantae; phylum Streptophyta; class Magnoliopsida; order Ranunculales; family Papaveraceae; genus Papaver; species Papaver armeniacum. The sequence goes on from JAJJWW010012325.1 coordinate 46,679, forward strand.
ACTCAACTCCTTCCCGCAATTGATTTGCCGATAACATTCAAGCCTAGAATGTTCTCGAGCATCTTCATGGATGAAGGTCATCTCCCCAAAGGGAAGTGCATGGTATCGGTTTCACCATGATACCTTTCGACGAAGCAATTGATAGTAACAGAATCAGGCTTCACATAATTTTCAACTAAAGCATATGTACTTAATCCTTTACTATTCTTTGGACCTCTTCACATTCCTCGGACAAGTCCCAACCATCCGCGGCTTGGTTTCGCAAACACGCACAGCCTTCTTATGATCCTATAATTAGGAGAGATAATACAATTAAGAGATTTTACATAAATACACAACAATACATATGTACAAGATAGAAAATGCTTACATAGGTTTGATAGATAGTACGAGCCCACGAGTGCTTGTATCCAAATAGTATTTTTGTTAGGAGCTTCGCCCCCAAATTCTACCACGATCAAGGTCGGGAATCATGTCATCAATGTGAGGAAGGTGAGAACCCTTAACTTTCACTTTGACGTTGCCCTTCCCCTTCTTGCCATTGTCTTGAGTTGGTTGTTGACTTGGGCCACCAACTTCGCTTGGCTTGCTAATTGACTTTCCTCTTCATCTTGCTCATCTTGCTCATTGTGCTCACGGATTGCAAGTCGACTATGGTCACCACCACTCTCCCAAATTATCCCTCTTGTACCAGCCCCCAAACGAATCTTACGACCTTCTTCTTTCCCTCGAGGAGGCAGAGGCGAGGAGTATCAAGACCATCCCTCCTTCTTTCTCTTAGTGACAACATCTTTATTTTTCTTTTGTTGGCTTCCTTTGCTTTTGACCTATATCGTAAGCACACGGAAAGCAATGAATATAAAACAACTCAACTTCAGCTTTAGTACCCTGCATTGAATACTTTAAACTAGACAACGCCGGGTACAATGTTCCAGAAGTACATTGACTGTCGATAGTGCACGCATTACCAACTACGGCATACAAATGAAACCTAAAATCTATGCCGCCTTGTTGACAATGTTCTGTATGTTTTAAGTCCACTACCGCATTCTCTAATTATTTAAAAACAACGCCGGTACAAATAACCGGCATGTAAAGAAACCAAAAATCTATGCATTTTAAGTGACAAATTCATACACTCTCCGTATGTTTTAAGAGTACTACGGCATGCTCGAAATATTAGAAACAAATGCCGGTACTTAACACCGGCATAGAATGAATCAAAAAACAATGCCGCATATGGTGGCAAATTCATAAACTCTCATGTATGTTTTAAGTCCACTACCGGCATACACGAATTATTATCAAACACACAAGTCCTGGTAAAACGGACCACCGTATTCATCCTAGATTGAATGCCGGTAGTGAAAATTCAGTCTACGGTTATTCAGGGGGTTGTAAACCGTAATCGTATTCATCATAGATTCAATAGGAACTCATAAACCTAAGATTGTATTCATATAAATTTCAATGCGGTACTCTCGAAACTCAACTGTTTGAGTTAGGGTTCGCGATTCTAACATGAACCCATTGCCATAGATCGATTTAAACACCTAAAAAAGTAGTTTTAAATGACTTACCTTCTCTGAAGCCATATATTTGTGTAGTTGATCGTCGATAACGTTGCTTCTTCGTGTTCTTGCTCTTGAGCAATCTTAGCAAGTCTTCCCTTTGTTTTTGTTAAGCAATCGATGATGTTGAGTTCGATTGGGCATTTGGTTTCTTTCGTGGAGGCATTGTTAATGATTGGGTTGGTTAATCGATGAAGAAATTTTTGAATCGACGATTAATCGACGAAAGAACGATGAAGAACGATGAAGAACATGAAATTTTTTCAAAAACTAAACCTAACAAAGGTCTTGAATTAATGAAATGGGGGATATATGTTTTGGTTTTTTGATTTTATTGTTTTAGTAGAGAGGGTATTATGGTATTTTCATAATGTTTTTTTAATTAACCAAAGGGTATTTTGGTATTTTCATACCCAAAAATCACCCCTTATCAGACACCATGGGTTGGGAGAAGTAATCTATATCCCCCAATTACTTTTTCTATCCCCCAATTGCGTGTTCTTTAATAACTCGGGGCCTAGATTTAAACTTCTTTTAATTAAGGGCCTCATATTATGGGTTACCCATGGGTCGGGCTTCAGCCTAAAAACCCCAATCTAAAATCCATCCATAGTCGCAGACTGGATGAAACCCAATGGATCACATCCGCTCCGCTGCTCAGACCTAGCCCAAGTAGCCATTTGGTAATGATTCTCACTTAATGAATTGAATAAATAAAATTAATTGACATTACTCTATATTTTTCGAAAGGAAATTGACGACGGTACTTAAAAACAATATCTAAATACAAATTAGACCCCGTATTGTATAAATGAGAAAGAGTTTCTTTTCTTCGCCGCACCAAAGAAGCTAACCCTGACGCGCACACAACGTTTGACAGCCAATCCATGCACTCACACACCAATTAATGTCACAAACACTTTTTACATACCGTCGCACAACAAGAACCTTTGATGAATAACTGAGCATGCAAGATTCACAATTTCTCAAATTCAATCCACACAGATTTTTCAGCATCTTCATTTTCATATCCAATTAGCTAGCTCCATTAGTAACCTTATTCAACAGTTAACATTAATCTTGAAAAACAACCAATTACCTTTGTCAAGGGTATTCGAATCAGGCATCTCCATATACTTACTTAGAATCAGTAAATTTAAGCAGCGAGTTCATATTATCAACTTGTATTACTTTCCAAGTTGAATATTACTGAACCTAAGACTGAATTTAAATACCTCCATCAAGATAAAGCAGACTAATATGCTTTCTGCGCAGCAGCGGACACAAATTTCATGCATATGGGAGGCTTTACCTGAGCCAGACCAAGAATTGCTGAAGGGAGCATCCATAATCCTTCTCCACACATTAAACCGGAAGCAATAACAGGAATCATTAACTTGGCCTTCTTTTTCTCAAGTTTTTCATATATATACACAATCAAGCTCCCAATAGACATATCAATTGCAAAACTTGCACCCACAAGAAATGGAACCGCCATAGCCATAGGTAGGGGAACCCACTTCCCGATCTTTGGTGGAGCAAGATCTCTGAACAAGTTAGCTAGAAATGCAAACGCAAAAAATCCGTAACAGAGCTGCAAACAATGGTTAGGCAATGCAGAGAAACCTTGCACTCCGAGAATAGCCATATTTCGGTAAATTAAAGCGTATGGAGCTTTATATTCTCCAGCAGGGTTTCCTATGTCAAAGGCTTTCCAGTATAGAAAGAATGATAGAGGAGCTACAATACAACCCATTACGGTTCCGGCTGCCTGGCTTATAACCATCGAACGAGGGGAAGTAAGTGTGAGGTGACCGGATTTAAAATCGTGCATAAGATCAGAAGAGATAGAAACAATTGCTTTTATAAGGCCACAACCTACAAGCCCTGCAACTACACCATTTTCTTTCCCCGATATTGCTGCTAGAATAAACAAAGCCACTTTTCCGTAGTTATATGCCATGTTCATGTCGGTTAGACCTGCTCCGTATGCGTTACAAAATCCTAGAAATGGAGCAAGGATGTAGCATACCACCACGTGATACCATTTCAGTGGGAACATGAGTGGGATTGCAATGATGGAAACAATGGAGAGAAGAACGTATCCGACACATGCAACCCATATGGGAATACTGTCCTTCATGAAGATCTCATCTCGCTTAAGTTCTTCAAGAGATTGAGCTGACGGATCAGTAACTGAAAAACAAAAACAAAAAAGAAAAAGTTAAGTTCATCCATGCTGACAATTTCCATGATGTTTATAGGAAAGTTGTAGATTTGAAACAGGCAATGCGTGCACTATCAGGTTTCCTTAAGTAAAATAGTCAAACCCAAGCAAAAATCATTGGAACTACTCCATCGAAATATTATTTTCTCTTTTACCTTCATTGGCGATTTTAATTGTGCCTTTAATACTCTTGCTAGTAAGATATACAACTTTGAGAAAATTGTAAAGCCCATCTCCAAGAATGAGCGCAATGGAGACAAAAACCTGCAATGGCGTGAGCGAGGTTAGAAAGTTTGAGTGTCAATGGATAGTCTATATACAGAAAACAATTGCCATTTTATGATAATAATAATGATGTAAAGAAATGTTAACATCGAACGTGATTTTAATGTAGAGACCTTATAACCATTCAAACTCCTCATGCTGCCTTCTGATATAGTTGCCGGATACCATTCTCCTTTTAGGCCGCGTATCAGTGGCCACATAACTCCCCATGAAAGAACGGCTCCCAAAAGAGTAGACAAGTTCACAAGGTGTGAACAAATCATTCCTGCTCCAACATAGGTCATGCTAAAGTCGAAGAAAAACCTGCAAAACCGAACAAATCCTCCAAAAGTTTACAAAAGTGTAATACCAAGAGAAAACATGAATATAGGTGGAAGCTAATAAAAAGTAACACGTACGATTCCTTCCATGCTTGTAACCCAAAAGTTGGAAATTGCACGAATCCACACAGGTCTCCACCAGCGTAGAACCATTGGAAGAAACCCCACACGAAACTGAACGAAAAGAACTTTGCAAATCCTCGAATTTGCTCCCTGAATAGATCAAGATTTTGAAGAAAAATTATAATTCAATAAAAAACACAAGACTAATATAACCGAAGAGAGGCAAAGGGATCAGTAAATCATACTTAGACGTCTTATCTGCTTTAGGTGTATGGAACCCATTTATGAGAACTGCCGTTGCAATTCCACTTGGATAAGCTAACTTGTAGTCGATGATCAAGATCTTCACAAAACCAAACAAAAGCCTCATCAATCAGAAAGAGTGAAAGACATATCATACAATTTTTTGCATGCACAAAATGAACTCCATGCTAATGGTAAAAAAAGAGAAATATATACTGGTAGCAAATAATTTTTACCTTTCTAAGAGGAACCAAAGATAAAAGGCCAACAAAACCTGTAGTGAAAAGAAAAACAGTCATCCATCCAATTCCTGGATCCTTGTAACTCCCTGGACTGTTTCCTGGAGTATCAATCCCTGCTTGCTCGTATGTTTTCTTATTCAACCCCAATAAAAAAGATCCAAAGCCACCTGCAGTAATTCACCAAAATTTATCAAAATGGAATAAATCAAACACATCCATACACCTCAAAAGCATTCGCCGGTCAGCCTACGTAATGTCTGATTTCTTAAGTATGGTAGAAAATCCAAACGGAGAGAAATTAAGAGAGAGGGAGAGACTTTACCTGCAATAGCAACACTATAACAAGCAACAGCGCAAGTTTGAACTACTGTGTTCTCTTGCTTAGTAAATGGAGTAGAATCAAAACCAAATTTCCCAAGCAATTTAGTCCACCCCTTAATGAAAACATATGCTACAAGAGCAGCCGAAACATTAAGGTTCGGAATAAGTCCTGTTGTGAGACTGAGCTTGTGTACTATCACACTGTAAATTATCCCAATAATGAAACTTGCAACCAGTCCTCTCACTGTTAGTTGGCTCCTCCAATGTGGAACGTTCCTCGAAAACTCGTCATCATCTTGTTGTGGTTTGCCGTCGGACTCTTCGTATTCTTCTTTCTCGATTCCATTGCTCCTCTCTCTCGTCTCCTGCTGATCCATTCTTCTCTATATACCTCTTTGTCTAAAACTTCTTTTCTCTCTGCATTAACAAAATTAGTAAGAAACTCATGAATTCGAAATAGAAACTGAATAAAACAGATGCTAGTGGAACACATGCAGTGATGTCCATGTTAGGGTGTTGCGTGAGATCGATGTTTGGCCCCCCCGCCCCCACAATAGATTGGGTACGTAATAAACTAGTAACAATAGGTGCATGATATGGATGTTTGTGGCTGGACCTTTGCGATCCAACTTTTTAAGTTTTAGCGTCTTATGCTGAAAAGGAAAAGTGGTCATTTGTGAAACAATCTCACCTTTAACGGCTAGCTATGGATATTCGATGATTACGTTCGTTTTGACCAGCTCGAGCTCTTTGGTTTGTTTTTCACTCAATCAGAACACATATCATGACAAAGGAGTTGATACAAATTTTATGTTCTTCGATCCCCTTTTAAACACAGAGTTTTCCATCAAATTATGATATTTTAAATTGCAATATATCCGTATATGTCCTCATTTTCTTATATTTTTAATATCATTATAATGTTTGACCACCAAAATACGTGGTTTTATCTCAGGTAGTATGTGCTCAATCGCTTATATATTAATAAGAAGTTTGCTTCAAAAAAAAAAACAAAAAAAACAAAAAAAACAGTATTTCCTTATAAAGAAACCAACTTGGAATTTGATTGGTGATCGTTTATGTTAATCAATAGCAAAAATGTTGTTCCCTCCTAATTAAAAACAACTTGGAAGTTGGTTGGTGGTCGTTTTCGTTGGACTTTGTACATATAAGGGTGTATTGTAAGAAAAAGTCAGATGAATAAAACATAAGAAAATTAAGAAATGGATAATCTACCTCCTGACTCGTGCTGTGCGTGTTTAGCTTATTCCTAACTCGTGTTGTGTGTGCCACTTGTCAATGCATGTGTACCTTGTAACGATCGAGTGTTTTGAGCGGTTCTTTTGTGGGGCAATTTTCAAAAATAAGCCAGTTTTTTTTTTTTTTGCTTCTCTTGTTGCGCTTTTCAAATGTAGGCGGTTTTTTTTCCTCCTTAGGCTTAGTCCCATGGGTGCTAATCTAGCAACTAGATTAGCAACCCAAATGTGACGACAAGACTACTTTTTTTTTTTTGAAGAAATTTATTAATCATCATCAAAGAAAGGAGTTTACAAGAGTTGGATGGGAGTCTCTTAAAAGTCGTAGCTCCAACCCCTTTTTGAATGGCGATACCCAGCCTATGGAAAAGAAAATCTCCTACCTTGATATTCGCATCATGTCCGGCCATGTAATTACGTAGTCTTTTCAAAAAAACTACCGTGTCATCGCCGACCCAACAAGGTGGTGAAAGCAAGGACACCAAAGTCGAACCTCGGGAAAGCCAACACTTTCGAGATATTTAGCATTCTTTTTGGCCACAACGTTTGCAATCGCTTGTCCCGGAGAAAAGGCATGTACACCTTTACCCGTGAGAGAGAAACACCCGTAACATCTAAACACATGTTATGCCCATTAAACCAATTATAAACCATGATGTCACGGTCACAAAGTCTAACCATCATCGATACAGATTTCTAATGATACTTCCTTCCCGTCGTGACTCTGCACGACATTACACATATCTTTGAAAAGTATCTCCGAATAAGATCATGTCGAAACTTGAGACCAATCCCTTTGGTCTAGTGTACAACATGATCTCCAAAATATCCATCTCCCGCCCACATGCGTAACATACATCACCCACCTCAAAAAGGGGATGCCCAATCTATAACGCTGTGATCAAACCGTCTGGTCCAATCCTTTGATCAATCAACAAATTTCAACCATTCAAATCAAAATAGTGATTACATGTTCGCTTACAAGATTAACAAAAACATCAAAATACATAAAAATTATCAAAATAGTCAAAAACCTAATACAAAGAAGGATATCAACTACAAATAGATCGCGAAGAGAAAGAGCAATAAACCGCAGAGATACCCAATTTTTGACTATGTATATATAAGGGAGAGATGATGGTATATTCTGGAAATAATTCCGACCATTTGATTTGATTGTATTCATCCTTGAAAAGAGATGCTCCTTGAAGGAAGGAGTATTTTTCCCATAAACTTATGATCGAATTGTTGATGTTTTGAATTAAGAGTAGAAGAAGCTGCGAACCACCATCAAAGATCGAAGAACTCGCCCACAACGTGAAGAAAATCGCCCGAAACTACAAGAAAACATGTCAAAAGACCACAAAATGATGTAAAACATCTTATTCGATAAATGATCGGATGTCGTAGGCGCTAAAAATAAATTACACTTTCACTACTCAAAATATAGAATAAAGCAGGGCAAGAAAGGATCGCTCATGATGTGAGTCTTGGTTTGTCAATATGTTTGCTTCCTAAAGATAACAAGGGGTTTTGATTTATAAAATTAAAAACTAAAATAAAAGCAAAGCACGAAATCAAGGATGTGGAAAATATCGATAAAGGTTTCATCTTCAATTGTAAACAAGTTTTTGAATGTATGAATAGAATTGATATTTAATCTGCCATCAAAAAGCTCCTAGAATATCTTATTGCAAGAATACCCATAAATTTTCTTAAGTCATCAACACACACATTTGAGTCACATGTGAATTCTACCTAAAGAATAACAACGCCTTGCGCTTAATGGTTCAATTCCCGTGAGCATTAAGTTTCAAATAGGCTAATCAATGTAATTGAAATACATTATGCAAAACAATTCAACAAAGGTCAACTTCTACATATGACTACAAGGATGCTTATCACTACAAACCATAATCATATCATGCTACTCGTATTCAAGGTTATCGCTCGATAAGAAGAACCTAAATTAGCTATATATGGATGTGAGTTCAATTAAATTCTAGACTTAACTAAACAAACATTCAATCATATATTGCAATACATCAATCATGCAATTATTATAACCCGTAGAAATCAAACGATAATATTGAGAGAAACTAATTCATAAAAATCCATAACTTGTTTTCCAAAATCCAACTACATCTTTAACCAATAAAATAAATCAACTACTTGGGTTTTTGGAAATCATCACAAAGAGTTTAGAAGAATCTATCATGTGAAACCCTAGAAAACAAGTAGAAGCCTTCCAATGGAGATCTCTAGGTTTAGAGAAAGACTTTTCTATTTATATGCTTCTCCCATTCCAAAAGGATACTCTTTCCAATATTAGGTCCTTCAAAACCCATCTCCAATTATTCACCAAGCCCATGCGTGGAAAATACCGTGTGGAAAAATTCTGGTTCAACTGCTGACTAATTGCCGACGTCATCGCTGCAAGTAGGCCTGGGAAGATCATCTCGAGTGACTGGCCTGGTCAGCCAGTTAGCCAGAACAGACCGAGTCAGTCTCTACTCGATCGGAAGTCTAACGGTTAGCTAACCGGTCTATTTGCCAGGCTAGGCGTTGCACAGCCGTGATAGTGTGTTGCAAAATCATTATGTTCCACTGCTTCAGTCCAGCCAAGACAGCTCTATATCACTTATATCATCTGCACCTTCAGTAACTGTTGTTGTCCATTGCTCATATGCAGCCTTCACCGATCCATAAATCCTGGGTCACCACCACGTAGAACCAATTGCAAACATTAGCTTCATAATCTTCTAACCTCAAGCATCACCACTTGTAGTTCCATATTATCAGTATCTCATGTTCACCATCACAAGCAGCCAATTATCGCACAACTCTCCACATTGCCCGCCCCATTGCGGTGTGCAAGGCCGAAAGAGAACCTCAATGCCCAACCCAAAGAGTCAACTCCTAAGTCCATCAGCTTACGCGAGCAACCTTTTCTCAAAGATAAATCAACCGGCACTCGCGTGCCAACCATTCTCGCACACCACCGGGCTTTAGTTGTGAACCAGCCATCTCCATTGCTCATCCGCACACTAATCATGAATCAAGTTGCACATCACCGTACCTAGATTTCATTTCTCATTTGACAAACACCATCATTTCACTTCAATGGCAAAACAAAGATCCACCCGAACCATTTGAACCATTTGAACCGCATCCATAATGCCAAAGAACTCGAGCTCCAACTCGAGGATAAAATAATCACGCCAACAATAACAACAAACATACTTCATTCTCTCTACTAATCACCTCAACAAGATACACTAAATCCCCCGCAGCAAACACAACAGACCACCACCGCATCACATACCATCCTTGCAATTCATTCCACCTAAACCAGCAACTTCATTTCAGCTCCTTTGCCTCGCAATCTCTATTTCCCGTATTCTCGTAAATAAACAACTGAGGAGTACCTCACCACCATTCTCAAACCTCGTATCCATCTTTTCTCATTTTGTGGCCGCAACATCGCGCATGTGTTCGTCTGTAGCTTCCTTTTTCTTCCTCTTTTGCACCACCAAGCTTCCATACACTCACACATACATTTGCTGAGCATTCATTCATATCCGCCATAGTTCATCACCAACGCCACACTGCATATCCACTATCCTTTGTAGATGCACTCATACCCGCAATTAGTCCGTTGTAATTTGCCAAACCAAGACCAACTCCATTCATCTCCGCATTCAGTCCCCGCATTTAAGCTCAAAACCAACAATTAAGTCATTGCCAAGCCATGTCTAGTTGCCATCTTCAATACTGCCTTGCATCTAACCCTTGTTCTCCCTACTTTCAATCACAAACCGCAGCAACATGTCTTTCGACATCGCCTCAATTCCAAGTTCCACCGTACAATCACCACCACGACTCTCTCATTCTCCACTTCGCAACTTCTTTCCATCCTGTTTCACTTCACCTCCCCATAACTCTTTGTCAACACACAAACAATTTCAGACTCAACCACAAACTCCATCGATTTCAATTCATATCACCCATAACTTTCGAACCCCAGCAATCTTATTTCTCAAAACCAAGAACAACTTCTAGTTCACCACCAAAGATTTTCTCCCTTTGAATCGCACCACTTGAGCTTGATTCAACAACTACCAGAACCCTTTCAAAGTCATCACCTCAATTCCACGAGACCCATTAACTCAATCAATGTCTACAGTTTCATACATACACATTCCATCCTTACCTTGCAATCCAACTCCAGGTAACAGCGACACAAAGCATTCTGCACCTGCTATATGCCTTCAACTCACACAGCACCAAACCAAGTCCTCCTATTCCATTCCACAGCTTCATCATCTCACTGGAAGCAACACCACACATCCTTGTAAACCACCATAGCAAATTGCTGCAATCAACAGCTCCAATTCATCTCTGCAACACCACACTCCATTTGTTCTTCTCTAACATGTGTTCGTGTTCAGCTCTCCTCTCTTTCAATCACACTTAATCCCATCGATCATGCAGAGACCATCACAACATCGCCCGCATCTTCTTCCTCTCGATCTTCAATTTCTTATCTTCCCCTGTTTCTCTCCTCAATCAACCACAGCTGCCTTCCTTCCTTCCAATTCCATAAAGAACATCACTCAAATCCATCATTGCAAACTCAAATCCGAGTTGAACCCTTCATTCATCACCACCTAATCTTCATTGATGAAACCCTAATTCATTCTGCTACCGATTTCAAATTCACATCAACCCTAAGTTAGATTTTTTCTTCACTTCAACAGCAACAGATTCTCATTCTTCTTCTCGATATCGTTAACTCAACATAGATCCACTCTCCATTTCATTCTCAAATTGTTTCCTCTCTCAACTCAAACTCTGGCCATCTCTCATTTTCCATCTCTCGGACAAATAAACGATTGACCAAACATGAAGGAAATGATGGTTTCTTTCTGTGTATCTGCATAACCTGATTGACATTGGCATTGGGACTCCTGAGATAAGGGCTACCATGAAGTTGTTTGGCTTGCTCGGTTTGCAGTACCGACAGCCTAATTTCTCGGCTTCCGATTCAGTAACCGAAATTTCATTCTTCACCTCCTTCTCGCGCACCTTAGCCCGCTCCAAATATACATATCTCCTGTGAATTGATCTTTTTGCTTTTTTCGCTCCAAATATACGATTTCTCCTTCCTTTGCTCCAAATGACTCCAAAACACCTGTAAGATTCAAACAAACGTAATAATACATAATTCGCAAGAAAACATAACAAAGAAAGCATAAAAATATAGATATAATCGAGGTGTCTACAACACCTATCAAATTCCCCCCCACACTTAGACTTTTGCTAGTCCTCGAGCAAATTAAACAAAACAATTTAAAACATACATACAAATCCGTGTCGTTGAGGCTACTGGCCACACTTCCCAAGACGTATAACAAGCTTTTTAAATCCCCAGTGTCCCTAGTGGACAAGTTATAGTCTCGTGAGGGTTTACTAGAGATATACCTTAAAACCTATCTTTCCAACTTACTAGTTCTCCGAAATGATAAAGCATCCAACGCGCTAACAAGAAATAGAGATTCGCACACTAGTCATAAGAAGTTAGACACATAAATGAACACAATATCATCCTTAAAAGTTGAGAGAGAGATAACCATCCCTTATCAAAGAAATTTGTTCGGAGTGATCAAAAGTCTCGACTCTGCCTCACAAGAAAGGGGTTTTATGAAGTTGCTCTCAATAATAAATAGTTTTTATGGGTCACACATGTGTCCAGTAGGGAATGAAGAGAGAGAAATCTGCGACACGTTGAATGGTAGGAAGGCAAAACCCTCTCGAATTGTTTTGAAAACCCACATCTTTAATTCATTTTTGAAAAACCTTTTCCGACGATCTCTAAGAAAGGAAATCAACCACTTAACGAAGGTGGGAATATGCTTACTTACCTCGTATCCGTTCGACGCGCAATGAAGTACTTCACTCTCAAAGATCCATAGAAACGTCTTCGGTCTTCAATCGATGTCTTCATCTTCGTCTTTCGGTCTTCAACTCTTGATGATAACTCTGAACTCGTGAGAATCTTGACAATGTGATTCTTTCCTCTAATTCCTTGTTGCTTGAAACTTCATTATAAATATTCCTTCTTTCCATTGGCTTTTTTGAAAGAACAAAACTAAAAACAAACCAAAATATGATACAAAGAATTTTTCTTGTCTCTTTTTTTTTCTTCCTTTTTTTTCTTTTCTTTTCTTTTCTATTTTTTTTATTATTTTATTTTTAATTTTTAATTTTTTTTATGAGATAAGAAAAATAAAACAAATACAAAACAAAACAATAAAGCTAGTAATGAACCTAAAGAAATTTTCTCTTGTCTTTTTTTTTTTTTGAGACAAGATAAAATAAAATAAAAATATAAGTACAAAGGCCATGGTGTAAGTACTTTACCGTTTGATTCTTCACAACTTGTATGTCTTGATATCATAAACTTCTCGAACTCCCATCTTGATAATCTTCGCTCTTGTACATAAAGTCTTCAACTTGTAAAAATTATGCTCCTTATCTTGTTGCTTACTTGAATCTCGAAAATGCTCATTCTGTACCGTTGCTTGTAAACCTGAACGTCTTCAACTTTCCTTCGAATTTGTGATGCTCCTCTTGTTGATGATGATGGTGTTTCTATGGACCTGTTGGTGTAGAGAGAAAGTGGATGGTGCTAATCGCGAACAATATTACAAGTGGTATGTAAGTTAGCAATTCGATGTCACCATCATGATTGACAAAATAGCACTCAAGAGATCAAAATAGTGCTTCTATTGGTGGGAGGTTGGGCAAACTCACCATTCTGCCGGAATTTACGTACGGTGACACACACTCTAAAAGCACATATTTAGACAGTACAAAGAATTGAAGGTTGGTGCCTCACATTATGTAACACGGGTAGTCTCCACTATAGGGGACCACAACTCTACACGAATTCATTCTGCACCTCATTTGCCATCGGCATGGTTAAATCCAACTTTAACTCTCATACAATTAAGAAACCCGATCATGTTCTCTGTCATCTCTAAGTTCAGTCACTCTTATGAGAATCTCGATGTAATCTTAGCGACATGTATACTATGTGACTCTAAACTAACCACAAGTTGGAGATTTTTATTCACTATTTTACACAAAAGTTGAAAAATTTGAAAATTTTACAATGCAAATGCTTAACCACTCCCCCACACTTAAACTTTACATTGTCCTCAGGTGTAAACCGAATCGTCCAAAGAAAGTCAAGGTGGGAAATACTACATGATATGCGACAAAAAATCAGAAAAAATAAATACAAGACAAGAAAAAGATAAAGATAAAAACAAGACAAGAAATACTCATCGTATGGGTTTCCTCCCATGTAGCGCTTGATTTAAAGTCGTCAGCCCGACTTGCAAGATCGATTCCCCATACACCAATAACCTGAAAAGTTGAGGATCCTTTCATAGAACCTGTTTTGCAAACACTAGCTTCACATAAATATTAGTAATATAAAAACAGAACGAAGCTATCAACCGATAAAGCTTCCCACACTTATTCTTGTCCACACTTGGAAGTGTATAAAGAATATGAAGTCGAGTTACTTCACTGGTTTCTTGTTCCAAAACCTGCATAGTTTGAGAATCAAGTATCTCTAATGTATGATAACGAGAAACAAAGTCATTCAACAACATTCTCGAAGCACATACATTCAAACCAATAAGAGGTAAAGGAGATCGAAACAAAAGGCAACGCAGGTTAGACAAACCTTTTCACAATCTCTTGTATCACGGAATCCTCTTCATCCTTGAAAACTCAAGTGAATTACTCACCTCTTGTATATCATGGTCCTCTATCAAACCTTGCAACCATTCTTCATCCATTTCGCCTTAACCAAAGTCTCGACATAAACATCATCATTACAATCATTTGCAAGCTCAATTGGGTCTTCCACAATATCGGGTCATACTTCGCTTTCATTCTCAACATACTCCTCTTTTTGTAAGGCACATACTAAAATCGCGGATTCAAGTCTCACCACAAGGAACTTTTTAGAACACTCATTGCATCTTCCTCAAGCTCTACCTTTTGAATAGGTTCATGGTCGTTATAAAGATCAATGCTCGAGCAAGCTGGGACACTAGTGTCATCATATTCCTTTTCAATTTCACCTTGGTCCCAAAAAAGATTCCATTGTACACTCCTGTGGATGTCACCATAAATTGTTCAAGCGATGTATCATAATCACCGTCACTTTCATAGTTGATGAGAATCTTGTTCGCCGAAGTTAGTGTTGCTAATCTCTAACTCATCCTTTTGAATAGGTGAATGATCATTATTAAGATCAAGAGTTGAGTGCACTACACAATTAGCAACGAAAGTCCCCAAAGGTACGCCTTTTTCAACATAATTATTCATTTCCTCTATTATTCATCAATGCCCTTTCTACGCTTCTAAACACCTCTTTGAAGCTCTTGGAGTGATCCATCCAAATTCTGGATATAGTGTTCCATTTGTTTGTAAAGCTCATTCGACAAGGAAAAAGTAGAATTACTTAAAAGATTATTAGGCCAATTATCTTCCTTTGAATGGGTGAATGATCATAACTACGATCGTAAATTGGGCCAAACATACTTTGAGCACATTCGGTCGATGAAACTCGGTTCCATGCTTGGTTGTCCACAAAATGACTCCATGTTGTCCATAAATAGTTGCATTTCATCTACCAAACTAGAGGAAATATTAATAGGAGCACAAGTATCATCCCCTCTTTGTGGTTGCTCACTTACATACCCACCATAAAAAGGTTGATATGTATGAGAACAACTAAAAGGGTACGAGAGTATTGACCATAACCAAAGGATTGGTTTTGATTGTACTCCCAGTAAGGGTGATAGTTGTCATATTGTTGAGGTTGAAAGCCGTATTGATTGCTCCAATATGCTCCGTCCATAGAAATTGGTACCTGAAACGAGATTCTCAAAACTCTGCTAAGAACCAAAGAATAAGAAAAAGTAAAACAAAACTAAAAACAAAAATAAGAAACCAAAAACAAGTGACAACCGCCGCCTCCGCAAGAATGGCATCAAAATTTGATCGGGGCCGTCCGTAGGCGTAAAAATAAATTACACTTTCACTACTCAAAATATATAATGAAGCAAGGGCAAGAAAGGATCGTTCCTACAGAGAGGTCTTGGGTTGTCAATATGTTTTGGTTTCCTAAAGATAACAAGGGGTTTTTTTCGATTTTTATAAAATTAAAACTAAAATAAAAGCAAAGCACGCAAATCAAGGATGGGAAAATATTGGATAAAGGTTTCATCTTCAATTGTAAACAAGTTTTGAATGTGAATAGAATTTATTTAATCTAGCTATCATCAAAAGCCCTAGAATATCTTATTGCAAGAATATGTCATGTAACTAGTGAGTTTAGAAGTTGTAATGGGCTGACTAGTGATTTGTGAGTCTAACAGTTGTTGGGCCAGTTTCTCTTATTAGTCCATTTGATAAAGTTGTATTTTATTGATTGTTTCCATCTGTAGGGGCAACATTAGTTATTACCACCCAACGGGAGTCAAGTAGAAATGCTATTTATGGCAGGTCTTTGTAAGAACATGTTTTATGTTGAACTTAATCGGAATTGGAGAGGCTCATCCTTAAGTTAGGGAAGAGAAGGTTATTGTAGATTGTTGAACCCCGTCATTTCATGACAATTGGTAACATCCGGTCCCGATTCCGATTGATGGTGAGGATGACCTGGAGGAGTAGATAAAGTTTGTACAAAAGAAAAGATGCTGCAGCCTTCGCCATAGTTACATTCCGATCGACATGTAATTTGGAAGAGTCGTTCAAGACCCTTACTACCGAATTCCGTTCTCTATCTCGCAGATATGGTTCCCGTCAAGGAATCTCTATCCACTATCGCCCGTTTTGTCAACGATTTGATATTCCAATCACTAAGACGCAGCACGGATCCACAATCCTCTATTGATGGTGTTGTTCATCCCGATCTTCGTGCGCTCATCTCACGATCCGGTAACTTTATTCGTCACCCTAAAATTGATTTTCCTCGATTTGATGGTAGTAATCCTTGAGGTTGATTCGAAAATGTGAGAGTTATTTTCAATTGAATAATGTTGAGGATCGACATAAGGTAGATTTAGCTTGATTCATTTTGATGGTCGAGCCGATTCTGGTTTTTAGATTATCAAGAGGGTAAAACCAGTGCTTGATAGTCTCGCCTTTTCTTTTGCTATTTGTTTGCCGCTTTGAGGATGTTGCTTCCGATAATTATGTAGGTAGATTTAACAAATTGTCGCGTAAAACAACTATTGAGGAGTATTTTTGATCGCTGCGAATCTTTAAAAGCCTTGATGAAAATTCATAACCCAAGCTTATGAGAAGACTATTATACAATGAGATTCATTTAGTGGCCTCAAGATGAGATTCGCAACCCGTCTAAATGTTTAAACCTGGCCATCGACATCCATTTTTATATTTAGCTTCTGATGCAACAATCCTCGCCCGATCTTCAATCTAAACGATTTGGCCATTTTCAGACCATTTCAACCATCCTCCACACCTTACTCTTCGTCTGCACACCATCTATTAAACCCGTGTTATCACCAATTCTCCTCCTACCAAACCTCCTTTTTCTAATTCGAAACCATTTGTTACCTTACCACCAACACCCACTAAATTAGACCAAACTATTCCTCCTATTAAACGTCTTACCCCTCTTTCGTATTGAAGGTTCGACGCGACAAAGGATTGTGCTAAAACTAAAATTATATAAACAAGGTCATATTTGCAAGACCCAAAGAAGTTATTTATGTTGGTTGCCTCTCGAGGATATCGATTCTCCATCCTCCAAGTGAAGAACAAGAGTATGATGTTGCTTCTCCTTCCTCATCCATCGAGTCTCCTATGGAAATTTCACTACATGCCTTAATGGTATGGTGACTCCAACCACAATTAATACGGTTGCATTCATGCATGGGGATATTTTTGTTCTTATCGATTAATCGGGCAAACACCCACGCTTTGTGGATACTAGATCGGGCCGAGCACTCCATCTTATCGTTGCACCTACCGGGTCCCATGTTGCTGATGAGCTAATGGAGATACTACAATCGCAAGGGTATATGCCATCAATTATCTTGGGACTATGCAGGATTTGACTTTTGTAGTGATCTTCGGATTTACCACCGGGAGGTGCGACATGGTTCTTGGCGGATTGGCTTACATGACTTTTGGCGATATTGTTTTCAACCTAGCCAGCCCGAGTTTCCTTCTTTCACCAAGGCCAACACATTACTCTTCAGTGGAGTTCTTCACCCACTTGCAACATGATTAGTGGCAATGCGATTATGAAGTTTTAAGGACAACACACCCACCTTTATTGGGCAATTTTTTCTCCATTTCAACTATTCCATTAGAACCCATTCCTGCTAATATTTCTACGATTCTAGAATCCTTTTCGATATTTTTTACCAAGCCCAACATCTCTTCCACCTCCGCAGCACCGGATCATCAAATACCTTTAAAACCTAATACCAACTCGTATCTCGTGAGACCTTATCGATGCCCCCACTTGCAGAAAGCAAGTGGTAGAACAAATGATTCAAGAACCGCTTGATGCCGCTTTATCCAAGAGAGTCATAGTCCCTTCGCTTCTCCCATTTTGCTTGTCAAGAAGAGGGATGGAACCCGGCGTTTCGCGTGATTGCGTAAAATTAAACGACATCACAATTAAAGATAAGTATCCTATTCCACTCATAGATGATTTGGCTGGATGAATTAAATGGTGCAATCATATTTTTAAAATTGATTTGAAATATGGTTATTATCAAATCTTAATGAACCTAGCCGACATTCCCAAAATCGCCGCACTCATCAAGGGCATTATGAATTGAGAGTTATGCCGTTTGGCTTAACTAATGCTCCACCACCTTTCGAGTCCCTCATGAACACTATGTTCAAACCCCTTTTCCCTCATGAACACTATGTTCAAACTCTTTTGAGGAAATTCATCCTTATTTTTTTTTCGATGATATCTTGATTTATAGTAAATCACTTGAAGAGCATGTAGTTCACCTCTCCTGCACTCTCACTTTATTGAGAGAACATTCATTGTTTGCCAATAGAAACAAATATTTGCTTTGCTTTCACCCAAGATTCTCTTATTTGGGCCATTTGATCACTTCAGGTGTTGTTGCCTTGCACTCGACAAGATTGAAGCTATGCGACCTGGCCTCAACCTACCACACTCAAGCAACTTCGAGGGTTTTGGGATTGACAGTTACTATAGAGATTTATCAAAGGCTATGGAACTATTTGCAAGCCCTTGACCGACATGCTTAAGAAAGATTCTTTTCTTGGTCACCTTCAGACATGTGCCTTCTTATCTCTCAAAGTCGCTATGACAACGCACTCCGTCGGCCCTTCCGCATTTCTCTCAACCATTTATTTTAGAGATCGATGCATGTTCCACAGGTAGGTGCGCTTTGATGCAAACATTGTGCCTATAGCTTTTTATAGTAAGCCCTTAGGTCCACAAGCTTTAGCAATATCCACATATGAGAAAGAACTATTGGCCATTGTCATGGCAGTTCAAAAGAGGAAGCATTATCCGTCTCATCAACAGTTCATTATTCACACAGACCACCAAAGTCTAAAATATTTTATGGAAGAATTACTACTTGTTTTACAAAATGAAATGGCTCTTGAAGTTACTTGTCCGCAATATGTCATCAAATACAAGAAGGGTTTGGAAAATAAAGCGCTGATGCTTTATCAAGAATTCCCCATTCTACATGCCAATCATTGTCAATAGCACAAATGGCAGTGGACTCAAGACATTATTTCTATTACACTTCGAGATGGTCATGCTCAACAACTTCTCTCTTAGCTTCTTATATCTCCATCTCATACTTCTTATTCCTTAAAAACGGAGTGCCGACATATGTAAATCTAGACTCTATGTTGGTTCTGGGCACAAATTAGAATCCAAATCATGCATTCATTTCACTCCTCAACAAGTTGGTGGCCACTCTGGCATGATGGGTTCTTACAGCAGAGCTAAAGCTTACTTTTTTATTGGCCCAAGATGAAGGATGATATTTTCCAGGTTTGTTGCTGAATGCAATGTCTGCCAATGTCACAAACATGAACTTTCTTCCTATTCGGACTTCTACAACCTCTCCATATCCCACACGGGAAGATGGCAAAAGACATTTCAATGGACTTCATTCAAGGCCTTCCCATGTCTTTCTTTAAAATGTCATACCGGTGGTAGTGGACAGGACTCACTAAATACATCCACTTCATCGCCCTAAGCTACCCTTCACCGCCATTTCACAAGGAGTTTATGCACCATATCTTCAAGCTACATGGCATGCCAATTATCTCAATTGTTTCGTACAAGAGACAAGGTATTTTCAAGAACTGGCAACATTTGTTTAAATCCTTGGAACTCAGTTGAATCTTAGCACATCATACCATCCACAAACCGATGGGCAGACCGAGAGAACTAATGCTTGCTTTTAGACAATATTTAAGATGTATGACTAGTTCCTCCCCTAAGTTGTGGCTCAATTGGGTGGCCTTAGCCGAGTGGTGGTTCAACACCACTACTACACCAGCCTCAAAATGACCCCATTCCGGGCATTGTATGGTTATACACCACCACACTTGGCATTTCTGTCAGTCGGGCACTTGATTCTTGCTGCAGTCCAAGATTACTTGTTAGCTAGGGATCACATGCTTAAACTTCTCAGGAGGATTTAACAAAAGCCCAAGAATGAAGCTTGCCAAGAGAGTTAGATCCTTTACTGGTTGGTGATTTTGTGTTCTTGAAGTTCAACCATGCTTATCATCTCGTGGCCTTGAGAACTAATTTGAAGCTCTCTGCAAGATACTTTGGTCTTATGAAGTTTTTTACGAGAATTGAGCGATTTTATAAGCTCCAATTACCGGTGGGTTCTAGGATACACCCGTCTCTTTCATGTATCCCAATGAAGAAGAAGATTGGCCAACATGTCACTCCAGCCCCTGCCAACTTGCCCCTGGTGGACTCTTGGTGCCTTCATAGTCTTCGTGGTTGTCTTGGACTCCGGATATATTCTCGAGATGACAACCATGTTTTGCGGGTACTCATTCAATGGGCTGGTTCACCACCTTAGGATGCAACCCGGGAAGAAGCCGGGCATATTCATTCTCACTTCTCGACTTCATCCCGAGGACAAGGATGCGCAAAGGGGTACCGTCATGTAACTAGTGAGTTTAGAAGTTGTAATGGGCTGACTAATGATTTGTGAGTCTAGGTTATTGTTGGGCCGGTTTCTATTATTAGTCCATTTGATAAAGTTGTACCCATTGGATTGTTTCCATCTCGTAGGGCAACACATTAGTTATTACCACCCAACAGGAGTCAAGTAGAAATGCGGCTATTTATGGCCAGGTGTTTGTAAGAACATATTTTATGTTGAATTTAATCAGAAATTGAGAGGCTCATCCTTAAGTTAGGAAGAGAAGGTTATTGTTGAATCTGCTCGTTTCTCCATAAATTTCTTAAGTCATCAACACACACATTGAGTCGCGCATGTGAATTCTACCTAAAGAATAACCTAACGCCTTGCGCTAATTAAGTTCAATTCTCAGAGCATTAAGTTTCGTAAATAGGCTAATCAATGCAATTGAAATACATTGCGCAAACAATTCGAACAAAGGTCAACTTCTACATATGACTACAAGTGATGTATCACTACAAACCATAATCATATCATGCTACTCGTATTCAAGGTTATCGCTCGATGATGAACCCTAAATTAGCTATAGATATGGATGTGAGTTCAATTAATTCTAGACTTAACTAAACAAACATTCAATCATATTGCAATACATCAATCATGCAATTATTATAACCCGTAGAAATCAAACGATAATAATGAGAAAACTAATTCATAAAAATCCATAACTTGTTTTCCAAAATCCAACTACATCTTTAACCAATAAAAATAAATCAACTACTTGGGTTTTTGGAAATCATCACAAAGAGTTTAGAAGAATCTATCATGAAACCTAGAAAACAGTAGTAGAAGCCTCCTGAGATCTCTAGGGTTAGAGAAAGACTTTTCTATTTATATGCTTCTCCCATTCCAAAGGATGCTCTTTCCAATATTAGGTCTTCTCAAAACCCATCTCCAATTATTCCACCAAGCCCATGTGTGGAAAATACCCCTGTAAAAATCTCTCGTCCAAAATTGTTCGATGGAATTTGCTGATGTCATCGCTTGGAAGTAGGTCGGGGAAGATCATCTCGGGTATTTGGTCGGGTCATTGAGTTAGCTCAGGTCAAACAGGACTGAGTCGGTCCTAATCTGGGTTAGCTAACCGGTCTATTTGCCAAGGCCTAGGCCTGTGCTGCAGTTTGTGATGCGTTACCCAAAATCATTGTGTTCCACCGTTGACCCACCAAGACAGCTCTATATCACTTATATCATCTGGCTTGATGGAATTATTGTTGTCCATTGCTCATATGCGCCTTTCTAAATTGAGCCATAACCGCAGCCACGACTCGAGAGAACCACCTCAGAAAGCATTAGCTTCATAATCTTCTTAACCTCAAGCATCACCACTTGTAGTTTCATATTACCGTATCTCATGTTCACCACCGCGCTAGCCAATTATCGCACAACTCGCTATTGCCTACGGTCCATTGAAGGTGCAAGGCCGAGCATAACCCGAATGCCTCGAACCCAAAAGAGCTCAACTCCTAAGTCCACCAAAGCAAGGAGCAATCCCTTCAAGATAAATCAATTCACAGCTGCGGTCGCTTCAACCATTCTCCGCACACCACCAGCTTTAACAGAACCAGCTCTCATCTCCATTGCTCATCCACCGCACACTAATCGCGAACTGCAGTTGCACATCACCTGCACTCCAGATTTCCATTTCCTTACTTCGCACAAACACCATCATTTCACTTCAATGGCAAACAGCATCCACCTGAACCATTTGAACCATTTGAACTGCATCCATAATGCCAGCAAACTCGAGCTCTCCAACTCAAGGACAAATATCAATCACGCCAACAACAACAACACAGACTCATTCTCTCGGCTCAATCACCTCAACAGTATACACTAAATCCCTGGCAGCAAACACAACACCACCACCGCATCACATACCATCCTTGCAATTCATTCCACCTAAACCAGCAACTTCATTTCAGCTCCTTTGCCTGCAATCTCTATTTCATGAATTCTGCAACAACCGAGAGCACCAGCCTTGACCATTCTCAAACCTGTAACTCATCTTCTCATTTTGCGGCTGCAACATCGCGGCATGTGTACCCGCCCTTGCAGCCTCCTTTCTTCCTCCTTGTGCACCACCAGTTCCCATATCAGCTCACACATACACTGTCGAGCATTCATTCATATCTTCCATAGTTCACATCACCACCACTGCCATTACCTACAATGCATTCCACTCATCCTTTGTAGATGAACCTTATACCTGCAATTCAGTTCGTTGAAGTGCCAAACCAAGACCAACTGCCATTCATCTCCATCACTAAATGCTGCCAGCCCGGCCTCGCATTTAAGCTCAAAACCAACAATTAAGTCATTGCCAAGCCATGTCTATCGACATCTTCAACACCGCCTCGCATCTAACCCTTGTTCTCCTACTTTCAATCACACTGCAAAGAACATGTCTTTCGATGTCGATTCAATTCCAAGTTCCACCGGACAATCACCACCACAAATTGTCATTCTCCACTAAGAACTCTTTTCCATCTCAGGTTTAAGCTTCCCCTCCCCATAACTCTTGGCTCAACAAACAAACCATTTTCTCATTGCACTCATCCACAAACTCCATCGATTGCAATTCATATCACCCATAACTCAGAACCCTGTAATCTTCTACTCCCTCCGTCCTAAATTAAAAGTCCGCTTTGACTAAGTCAAGATATTAAGGAAATCCTATAAATTGTCATGACTAGCCCTTGACTAGCCTATTTAATGTTATATTATTACCAAAACTAAATTATTAGTGTTAAAATAAGTAGAAAAGTTTATTAAGAATTTTATAACTATTCATAAATGTTTTTATTTAAAAAAAAGAATGACAATTAATACAAAGATATTGAGTAAGTTTTTTTCCATTAATATGGTGATATTATTTAAGATTTGGATATTAAAAATGATTTTATGATTATAAAAATAAAGGGTATATTTGATAGTTTAAGGTAAAAGTATGTCTATAAACAGATGAATGATAAAAATGGACATACAAAGTAGAAATTAGGATAGATAAAAACGGACAGAGGGAGTATTTCTCAAAATCAGCAACAACTTCTAGTTCACCACCAGTACTTTCTCCTCCTTGAACTGCACCACTTGAGCTTCAGTTCCACAACTACCAGAAACTGCTCAGGTCATCACCTCAATTCCATAGACCCATTAACTCAATCAATGTCTATAGTTTCATACATACACATTCCATCCTTACCTTGCAATCCAACTCCAGGTAACAGTGACACAAAGCATTCTGCACCTGCTATATGCCTTCAACTCACACAGCACCAAACCAAGTCCTCCTATTCCATTCCACAGCTTCATCATCTCACTGGAAGCAACACCACACATCCTTGTGAACCACCATAGCAAACTGCTGCAATCAACAGCTCCAATTCATCTCTGCAACTCAATTCAACCTTGCGCAGACAATAACTCTGCCATTTCCATCTCAAGATCACTGGAACCCATTTGTTCTTCTCTCTAACAGCTACAGGTTCAGCTCTTCTCTGTCTTTGAATCACACTTAATCCCATCGATTGCAGAGACCCATTACAGCATCGGGCCGATTTTTTTCTACGATCTTCAATTCCTTTATCTTCCTAATTTCTCTCCTCAAACCAACCATCGTTGCCTTCTCTTCCTTCAATTCCACATCAGCATCACTCAAACCATCATTGCAAACTCAAATGCGAGTTGAACCCTTCATTCATCACCACCTAACTCTTCACAGATCAAAACCCTAATTCATTCTGCTACCGATTTCAAATTCACATCAACCCTAAGTTAGATTTCTTCTTCACTTCAACATCAACATATTCTCATTCTTCTTCTCGATCTCGTTAACTCAACACAGATCTACTCTCCATTTCATTCTCAAATTGTTTCCTCTCTCAACTCAAACTCTGGCCGTCTCTCATTTATCATCTCTCAGACAAATAAACGCACGGCCAACATGAAGGAAAGGATGGTTTCTCACGAATTTAGTATCGGGTAATAACCAGTTGACATTGGCACCCAGGACTCGGATAAGGGCTACCATGAAGTTGTTTGGCTTGTCGGTTTTAGTACCGAAGCGACTAATTCTCGCCAGTTTCGGTTGAAAATCGAAATTTCATTCTTCACCTCCTTTCCTCGCGCACCTTAGCCCGCTTCCAAATATACATATCTCCCGTGAATTGATCTTTTTTTGCTTTTTTTCGCTCCAAATATACGATTTCTCCTTCCTTTGCTCCAAATGACTCCAAAACACCGTAAGATTCAAACAAACGAATAATACATAATTCGTAAGAAAACATAACAAAGAAAGCATAAACTATAGATATAATAGAGGTGTTTACAACACCTATCAAATTCCCCCACACTTAGACTTTTGCTAGTCCTCGAGCAAATTAAACAAAACAATTCTAAAAGATACATACAACTCTGTGTCGTTGAGGCTACGGTCACACTTAGCACGTATAACAAGCCTTTAAACCCCTAGGTGTCCCTAGTGGACGATTTATAGTCTCGTGAGTGTTTACTAGAGATATACCCACAAAACCTATTTTTACAACTTACTAGTTCTCCGAAATGATAGCATCCAACGCGCTAAGAAGACATAGAGATTTTGCACACTAGTCATAAGAAGTTAGACATAAATGAACACAATCTCATCCTTAAAAGTTGAGAGAGAGATAACCATCCCTTATCGAAAGAAATTCGGGTTGGAGTGATCAAAAAGTCTCGACTCTGCCTCACAAGAAAGGGTTTTATGAAGTTGCTCTCAATAATTGGTTTTGATTGTACTCCCCATATGGGTGATAGTTGTCATATTGTTGAGTTTGAAAGCCGCATTGATTGCTCCAATATGCCCCATCCATAGAAATTGATACCTGAAACGAGATTCTAAAAACTTGGTTAAGATCCAAAGAATAAGAAAAAGTAAAACAAAAATAAGAAACCAAAAACTAGTGACAACCGCTGTCTCCCCGGAAACGGCGCCAAAATTTGATCGCTGGCGTATGTGTCAAAAATAAATTACACTTTCTTACTACTCAATATATAAATATAGCAAGGGCAAGAAAGGATCGTTCCCACAGAGAGGTATAGAGTTGTCAATTTGTTTCGGTTTCCTATAAATAACAATGGGGGGTTTTGTGATTTTTATATAATAAACTAAATAAAAGCAAACAATAAAGGTAAACAAATCAAATCAAGGATGAGAAAGTATTGGTCATCGATTTCGTCTTCAATCACAAACATGTTTTCAACACAATAACTAGAATTGATATTTTAATCTCAACTTTTATCAAAGGCCCTATGATACCTTGATCGCAAGAATACCCCGCTAATCTCCTCTTTTCATCAACAAACACATTAAAAGATGCGAATATGAATTCTATCTAAAAGAACAACCTAACGTGTAAAAGCACTAATCAAGTTTAATTCCCTAGATGCATTAAGTTCTATGAAATCAGACCAATCAAAGCAATCGAACGTGTAAAAGCACTAATCCGATTTAACAAAGGTTATGACTCACTTGTGACTAGTAGGATATATCACTACAAGCACTACCCACAATTATGCTTCTTGCAATCAGAAATTTATCACTTTTGCGTATAATAAACTCTAATTTAGCAATAGAGATGAAAGTAAACTCAATCGATTCGCGACTCGACTAAACAAGCATTCAACTCATATGACAATATTAATGGTGAATCATAAACGATAAAGCATGGAGACAAAACTAATTATCATATCAAAAGGTATATTTTGTGAAATCCAATTATTCCATAACCAATAATAAAAACTAGGTACCTCATATTCATGGAGTTCATAACAAGAAGGAAGAGAAACCTATCATGTTTCTAAACCCTAGAAAACAAAAGTATAAGCAAAGATCTCTCCTCACTATTTTTGTGTATTTTTATGTCTCCCCGTTTCTCCCGTAGCTCGGCTTCTCAAGCCTTTATATAGGTTTGGACGAGACCCAACTTATGTGACAAATCCTCAATTGATAAGCATAACAAGTCACCAATGTAGTTTTGAATCTTTGGAAAACATGTGCTTCGTTTTGTGATATAGCATGGAGTATCTTTATCGTATAGGTCATCTCTTTCCGATAGTCGTAACATTTGCCCTAGCCACATGGTACCAATGTCTCTTCTCAAGAATCGAGCATACATCAAACTTTATGTGCGAACCCCGCACCGTATACCCACTTTCCTCTCCGCGCAAATATTTTCACCGCCTAAATCTTTTTGTTCATTATCTCTCGCGCTAAGCTAGGTTCTCACATGGTTTCTCCGGACGAAACCGGTTCCTTGTTCCTCTAAAACTCCTCATCAATCACTAATGAATAAGCCCATGTTCTCCACCGTCCTCGTTCAACGCCAAAGATCACCACCAAAAGAGTCACCATCGTAAATGGCAGCAAAGGACTTTGTTTGCACGGCTCTTAAGACTCCTGGCCCAAACTCCTCTCTACTCACGACCAATCATCACTCTATATTGTAAGCTCGGGTTCTTCTCCATCTTCGACATCACCGATTATTGCCATGATCACTCCCTGAACTTACTCGTCAATGACAGCATCATCATCTCCTACAGACTCAAGCCACTCACTCGAGCTCAATACCTCTTCTTCATCACCGAGAATCAATGGCAGCATCAAATACAGCTTCATTAATCGAACACAAGCTCAACTGCCAGTCTCTCTATCTTGCTACTCGAGTTCACCTCATCCCTCTTCAATGGCAAAGAAGCCACCATTAGCCGATCATCACTATCAAGTTACCACATTGTTCCTAACCGAACTCAACCATCTCCGACAAACCGCAAAACCAACAGACCATCAATCACATCAAGGACGTCTTTCATCTTAATCTCACACATGTACCATAAATGGCAAAGCCAAGACTCCACCGAATTCGGTTTCAAACACCCAACCAACTCAATCGAGCAGACACAACATCATCACCATCAAATCTGCCGTTAGAACCAGCACCTAATTCCTCGTCCCTGCTCGAACTCGACCTGATGCTGGAGAAGACAATAGTGCCCTTAGTGAAACAACTAAATTTGTTATCACCATTTGAATTCGACCTCCCCCAAGTAAATGGATCGACCGCCTTTTAGTTAGATCCTCTTTGAAATATCCCACCCCTTAAAAGAATGACTGCTTCCTTAACGTATGTGGGGTTCCAATAGCACTTGTACTGTAAAATGACCATTTTGCCCTCAGAGTCTTCAAAGTTCTTGTTTTTGCCCATAACTTCTTCATACGAACTCGTAATGACTTCATTCTTTCGCCATTGACTTCATCTTCCCTGTCCTCTACAAAATGATGACTAGAAATCCTCCATTTGAACGAGTTCCACGGGGTCTTTGGCTCTTATTCACTTGTGACTTCACTTTTGTAGCTATTTCCACTTCTTTTGGATGATTCATCTAATAAAACACAAATAAAAGAGAACAAGCGTAATATACAATAATTTACAAGAAGATCAACAATTACTAGCATGGAATTGGCACCAAATATATGTAAATAAACCACTTATTAATAAACTATTATCTAAAACTAGAAAAGTAAAACAAATCCTTGCTCAGATCTAGTCCAAATGACCAATCTCGAGCAAGAAAGACGAAGAGACTCTAGAGTTTTTTTCTTTTTTCTTTTTAGATGAAGCTAAAGGGGGACTACTTCCTAAGTCCTATGGGGGTGCTAATCTCAGCGTTAGATTAGCATCCCAATCACCTGGGACCACCGCCCGCCACTGCTTTGGTTCAAGCCGCAACCAATTTCAGCTGTCATATCAAATTTTGTGATTTTTGTGATTTTTGTGATTTTTATGAGCGCTGAACCATTCAGCGTAAAGGTGATTTTTGTGGCGTTGAACCATTCAACGCTTCAATCTCGCTGCTAGTCCAAACTGCCAGCACATGCTAGGGGAGAGAGAACTAGTGTTAACTTTTAGGCCACACTTTTTTAATTGCAACACTTAATCGTTAATCTAAAGCAACTCAATCTAGCCCATATGACTTAGTCTTACAAATTTAGGCTAGTTTTAACTTTTAACTTGATTTTTTTTTTTTTTTGAAAAACGAAGGATGGAAAGTTACCTGTTAGTGTTCATATCTTACCAGTTAGAAAGACCTTTTAGTCCTTCATATCTGTAGTTTCATTTGGTAAATACGGCCATTGAGTTTTCCTTTGTTAACTCAGTCCTTTAAAATTAACAAAACCTAACTAGAACTTGTATGCCCGCGCAGTACTGTAGTGAAAACTTCATCGCCGTAGGGGATCAAACTAGCAACAACCAAACATCATCAATGAAAATTTAGAAAGGAACCAAAGAAGATTAACACTGAACCAACTAGTTTGAATGCAGCCTTCTGACAATCGTCTTGTGCACATATGACAAACATAGATCCCATGCCGCACTCCACCGTACCAACACTTTAACACCATTGGGCAAATCAACAAAATTACTAACGGATGTGTTGTAACTTAACCTCACTCTTAGCACCACTGTAATTGTTGCAAACAATAAGGAAAACTACTTCGTGAGAGCAACCAACATCCGTAAAAACAAAGCACAATGAAGCAAGTTGCATCAGGATATGATGCACAAATCAGTCAGTTGTTGGTAGCATCAGAATCATGCAAGTTGTGTTATGGTGAGTGCTGAGATGATGGTGGTAGATGGCTCATTCAAGCCTTGTCTCAAACACATGTTTTGCCTTATCTCAGGACATGATTTACACAAATCAATCAATGTTGATAAACACCTAAATCTCTTGATTACATAAATGCTAGAACACCCATCAAACTAAACCAAATATTACGAAAATTAACCACAAAGGCTCACCGCAATCATCAGCTTCATAATTTTCCATCCAAGAACATCTATCATTCATCTCGTAAATTCCTTTACCTTATCAATTATAAAAATTTGTTTACCCTTTGAAGTCATTCCCGATTCCCAATAAGATTCATCGAATAAATAATTTTAATTAATAGTTGTTCTTCTCATTTGGAAGTGTGAGAGATTTAATCCCTCTCGAACACAATAACGTTGTATACCTCTCTTTGTTTCTCTATTTGGAACTCAGTTTATTTCTATAAATTCAAGTTCCCGCACACACAAGATTCTTCATACTACCAAGACCGATTACATCTTGCTTTCCAAATCATCGATTACACCTTACTTCCCAATGCATCTTGTGACCGATTACACCTTGTTTTCCAAATAAGCTTGTGACTTACACCTTACTATACACCTTACTAAATGAGTTAACTTATTACAAGAAATACCATAAGAACATTTCCTTCTTGGGAAGACAGTTTTTTCTTGGTCGGAGAAATTCAAGTGTTCATCTTTTATGAGTATGGGTCTTTTAAAGGAGATTGTGTTAAGACATCATGAGTACCATTGGCAATCACTTTTTCTAACTCCTTATTTTCTTTAAGAAGCCATGGATAAGGCTAATTTTTATGATTCACAGACAGTGCTACAAGTAGTATGATGAGTATATTATAGACGTACGAGTTCCACGGCGTTTTTCCTCTAGACACAACCCGAGTGAGATAATTTTCTTATCCACCAAGTCTTTTTCTTCAAGGAGGATCCTTATTCGTGAATCTTTTTTATTAACCTTACCAATGAGAGTATTGGCTTTGTTTTTTAGCTTATTGACTTCAAAAGCCTGAATTCTAAGGTGTTTAAGAATCTCAACACTTTCTCTAGATGTTTCCTTCGACTCTCGAGTCGACTCATTAGTGACATAACAGGACAACAATCGTCAATACTTGATTGTTTTAATGAGAATATGATATTCGTCTATTTTTGAAAAGGAAGAAGACCCGACATCATAAATAGAATCCATAAGAACAACACTTTCAACAACTGATGGTACGAGTTTGAACTCTTGTCCATAGATTCAGATCTCCACAAACACAGACTTGTTAGATCTAACGATGTTTCCAAGCTCTAATACCAATCGAAAAGGATAGAAATTAATTACACCACCAACTTTTTCGTTCCAAAACCCGTATGGACAAAAACTAATACAATAGGAAGTAGATCTAAATTAAAGATCCTTGAGCAACATGTATACATAGTTTTCTATTATTTCTTCCATAATCAATATGTCTAGACTAAGAAATATGTGAATATGATTGTGTAGAAGAGTTCTTGGATGATCTAACAAAATCAACCTAGTTGTATCCAAATCAACATGATCCAATTTCTGACAAGTATGAAACTTGAAATCTATATTTCAAGATACAAATTCAACAAGAACAATTCTCATTATTGATTACAATTAATAAGGACTTAAAACTACCTAGATTGATTACATACTAATTTTTGTTATTCCTATATTATAAAGATAAAACAATATAATATGGAAAGGATCAGTTTTGTTAACGAAAAACTGCACTCGCGAAAAACCAGTAACCTCATCCACTTTAGAACACCAAACTCGTATTAAGCCACTACATACACTAGCATATTATCAGACTTCGATCTGGAATGTGGTTGAAACTGAGTTAACCCTCCTCGTGAACCTCGCAAGGCTCTACACTATTGATTCTCTTAGTTGATGTCCTTAACAACCTAATCGGAGACTTTTGATACTAAGAATTACCTCTAACAGATAAGCATATTTGATTTCCCTTTGATTTTTCGATCTAGGTTTGGAAATCAATTTACAATAGATAAAATATGGAAAACCTCACGAATACTTTAACATTTACACTTAGTTAGCAAAAGCCTGGATTACTAACCACCTCTCAAGAACAATCCAAACACATTAATGAAGTAGAGTTTTAGATATCTATCTTAAGGAATTACAAAGTCTATCTCGTTCCTAATCTGGGAGATTTACGAGAAACTCAACGATCAATCGATATGGCTTCACTAATCGTGGAGCCTTTAAGTCGTAAACCCTATTAGGTTTCTCAGTGGCAAACCTAGGTTAATATAGGACGATTCTAGCAGGCAACTGGGACAAGGTATGTCTGGGATTAAGAAGTCATGTTGCATGAGTCTCTCTATTTATATATTTCCAAGGCTCTAGTTAGCTTTAAATTCAAGCTAACATGACTAGAGATTCAAACAAGAAATTTCTCACTTTAGATGAAATTCTTATTAGAAATTCATGTAAGCATGTCGCCTTGAAATTAAAGAACAATATACCCTATGGTCCAGGATACTAGAACAATGTATAGTGATAGTTCATGGAAAACATGCTTTATGAACTTACACGCATAAATCGTGTTCATTAACACTCAAGAATTAAACCATGATTCACAAACACAGAGTGATTTAATGAACAAAGTTGTCTTAGAAGTGTTTGTAAAGAACATATTTGGGAAAATAATTTATAAGCACTCGTTTAGTTCGATCTTTGGGTAGGTATGTGTTGGGGTATGCATACCCATAAACCAGTTTGTGAACTCAGGATGTTGGGGTACGCGTACCAGGTTTGTGTACCCTTAGCCATTCACGAACTCAGATCCTTGAGGTATGTGTACCTCCCTACCATTCACGAACTTAGAACCTTAGGGTGCATACTGGGTATGCGTACATACCCTATTTCGGAATCCAGATCATATGGGTACCCAGTGACAGTATGCCCTACCATGTTTCTAGAATTTCAAAGAGTTCCCGAAAACTCTCTTTAAACGATTTGGAAACATTCCCAATTTCCATAATTTGCTTCGACAATTTCCAAATGGTAAAGTTGAAAGAAAAATAACTCATGAACAATAAATTGTTTTTAAATTCAAGATTGTCAAGGATCTTTCGAGAGATTTCAGAAAAGCTTAACTCAAAATTTCTTAATTGCAATATTAAACCTACTAAAATCATACGACATAGTCTCATAAGATAGAATGGTAAATTCCGTGAGTAAATATGATGGTTCATTCTTCACATACCTCTTTGTCGATGAAGTTCTTTAAATGTCTTCGTTTGATCTCCAATCTTCAGTCGTCGAGGGTTATTCAGTGATGTATGATACTTAACTACCGTACTCTAATCCTAGTCCAGAATTGAATTTACTAGACTATAAATTAAGATATAATTTTGTACATCTATCATTGACAGCAAGCTTGAGATAAAAAAACTTACGAGTTCGACTGAGCAGTGCTCTAACTCTAACACCTTACGAATTTCTGAAACACAAACATAGAAAGGGGTATAAGAAATAAACACAGTCACATGCTCAAGTGTTGTAATACTGATCTTCTTCCAACGAATTCCCATGAGGTAGGCCTTTTCACCATGATCGTCATCTCCATGTTCCCATTTATTTTTCCAAGGTCTCTCGGTGTGTTCTTGGCTAGGTGTAATAGGAGACGTGTCGTACCAACCCACCCACCATAAAGCTTTTACACTAAGCCACATGATTAAATATTAGAATCTTTTATTGAAGCTACAAACTAACCATCAATCGGATTTGGAGGTCGATAACATAAATCAGCTGAAGAACTAGGCAAAAATAATTGAAAATTGTTCACAATTCCACTCCCAATTAGATGTTGAATTAACTATAGGATCAAAAATTTATACATGCTTAGCACCAACCAAACCAGAACCGTGAGGAAGAAGGGGAAAATAATTGTTGCAGATGCTGATACCTGGATCTGGAGGACAAGAGGTATCCATTGCTACCAGAAATAAAAACCCTAATCACTTATTAAAGGTCAAAATCGTACGCTAAAGTAAAAAAAATCAATTGTTTACATTAAATAGTAATAAAAATATGTTTCATTGGTAATTGGTTACATTAAAAATAATATAAATATTTTGAATGTTTTTAAGACTATGTCTTATGGAGTTCACAGTTCAAGATTCAAAGGTAAAACCGTGGCCAAATCCTACAATTGAAGTTGTAAGTCAAGTATCAAAAAAAAGAAAGCTTTGAGTCAACAGATCGCTTAAAGATGTTGAATAATTTTAAGGCTTCAAATATAATCCTTTAGATTTATTTTATAAATAATATCTAAAGTTGCGTCTATTCGGAGCCATCATATTTTCTTTAAGTGTTAAAATCCAGTGAAGGCAAGGCGCTTTTCTTGATTTAATGTTGAATCACAATAAGAATTAGCCATTAAATCAAGCTGACGTGCTAAATTTGAAAGTTAAATTATGAACGATGATAAGAGTTAACCTAATATGGGACACCAGTTTACTTGTAAGTACGTATACTAAAATATGTATGAGACAAAACATATTTTTTTTCCTTTGAAGGCAAAACACTTCAAGGTAAGGTTCCAATCACAAGGTCAGAATGACATTTGGCTGATATTTTGATGCCATTTTTCTTATAAAACTCAAACTAAATGAATTTGAAGCTAATATTCTTATCACATATTTGTTTTATAAAGATCTACCTTCCTACGAAATATGAATGCTTTTTGAGACGTATAAGACCACCATCTACCACTTTTAATTTCAACCGTTGAAGATTAATGGTTGAAGTTAAAACTTATAGATGGTGAGGTTTTATATAGAACGCGCAATTGGGGGATACTTATATTAATTGGTGAATATGAAAGGGCATTTTAGGAATAATAGAAATATATGGATAAGGGGTTTGAAAATTACTTCAAAATGACCCTATTTTGTTTTATCATCATATCCCCAATTAATATAAGTATCCCCAATTGCTGCTTTTTGTGATCGTAACGTGCCATTTTGCATAAGATAGATCTTTATAAGAGGAATAAATTATAAAAATATTAGTTATCTTCAACGGTTGAAATTAAAACTTATAGATGATAAAATTTTATACATCAGAAAGCACTCATTTTTTGTAGAAAGATTATTTGTAAGAGGAATGAACTATAAAGATATTAGCTTCACATTCAAGATTGCCGCTTAATTTTTCAAACAAACAAAAATAAAATAAAAATTATATATATATACATATATAATTTATATATATATATATATATAAATTATATAATGTCCTTATAATGACATTATAAGTGCTTTCTAATTGACATAATCAAATGTCATTATAAGGACATTATGTCATTGGATCTTCCTCTTTCCTAATTGGATTTTTCACACTCTCACATAAATTGGTACCTTAGAGTAATGTGAATGTTTTTCCGCATAAGAGCATCTCCAGGGTGAAAATTTTATTTTTTTATGACACATAGGATTTTAGACCCTCATTTACATAAAAACGAGATTTCCAATAGCGAGGTCCTATTAGGAAAGCGCCAAAATAAATACGGGCGTTTTTAAGAAAGTCTTATTTAAACCTTGGCAATGACCTCCATGTCATCTTTTAATTATATTTTAAATTTTTATCTTTAAATAAATTTTTCTAAACCAATAAAAAAGTTTAATCAATTTTTATCATTATCCAAAAATAACAAATCTTAAATTTGACCCCCACCATCGAGATAGTTTCATGAGCAAAAGATTAATATTTTTTTCCTGACAAACAAATCACCCTATAAATAAGCGATCTAAATAAAAATTCCACGTAGGATGTTTAGCACCCAAAAGTCAAACTAGGATGTTTTGCCACGTAGGATGCTCTAAACACCATCAGCTTGGAATTTAGTTGGGTGGTCGTTTTCTTTGTTCTTCGTGCATAAGGGTAGGCTACCAAAAGTCAAACTAGAAAAAATAATAAGATCGACAAAGGGGTCCATTCCCCTGAAAATTAGATATACTCACCTGCGGACAGATAGTTAGCATACTTGTTGGAACGTCTCCACATCGATGGGTTTATAGTTTATACTTTGTTAGCTACTGCTGTCTCATGTCGTGGCGTCACTTTGTCGATGTATGTGTGTGTGTATCTTGTAACCATCTAG
>JAJJWW010012326.1:0-21670 GCA_023531295.1 Papaver armeniacum
GACCACTACCACGGCCCCGTTTGGAACACCACTACTGGTAGGCCCGAGAAGATATAAAAATTTAAGCCTACATGTTATAATCCGCAAGTGCACGGCGTCTATTGGAGACGCGGCAAGTACGGGTCGATCCACAGAGACGAGGGGTGCTAATGTTGATCTAAGGCTTACTTGATCAATTGGTGGAATGTAACAAGTGACAGAGCTAATATTTTTGTGCCGATACGGCAGTTTTGGATTGAAATAAACCTAAACTAAGGTAAAAGGTAGTGACAAGGGGTTGCTAAGGTAATCAAATTCACCTCTAACTCCTCTTGTGTGCTCACTGAGTTGAGGTTTTCTTGCCTTGTGACTGATAAGGGCAGGGTGTCAAACCCACCACCTATCTAAGGGGTTTCTCCATGTTGTACTTCAATACACAGCTAAGGTGCTAACCCAGAGCATTAGTTATCTAATTAAGTATAACTAATCAAAGGAATTAGCCTATAACTCTAAGGATTGAGCTGCAGCATACTAAACATAAGTATAACCTAACTACAATGCATCCATGGTGTTGGTATGCATTGTGAGAGAAGAATGTTAGATGCTAGGATTGAAATTATATTAAAGTTTAAGCATACAAGAATAGTTCAAACACATTAACATCACAAAAATGGATTTAGGGTTTCATTGAAACCCTAGCACCAAACTAGAACATAAATTAACAAAATACAACTATTGATCGCCTCGAAGCTAATCCAGCGTGAGTTCTATGAACTCGGTTCTTCTATTTATACACAAACCCCAAACCCTAGAAATTGATAAAACATAAATTAAATGAGAAATAATCTCACCCACGCCTCTGACTCCTCTGAATCATCGTTCTCCCCTGTCAATTTGTGCTCTGAGACGCCATGCATCGGTTGTTGGCTAACCCTAGTCTTGTTTATCTTTAACTTAGCTTCTAGGGTTATGAGAAGCTATTTTAAAGATAACCACGACTTGGGTGGAAAAAGGTGCTACTGATGGAGTTGTTGGTAGCTATGGTGTCGGTGGTGGGGGTGATGGTGACAGAAGAGGAGATGGTGGTGATGGTGGCGGAAGAGAGGGATGGGTTTTTGCAGGCGGTGGGGAGAAGACAGAGAAGATGAAGGAGAGAATGAAGCTAGGTCGATGGGTATAGGGTATGGGTGAATTTGTTGTTGAACGGGTGCAGCGAGAGTCGATGGGAATGGCCTAGCGAGCGTCGGATGGAGCTGAAGAGATCTGAACGGTCGAGGTTGGTAGCCGGTTTTTTGGAGTGATCTCGTGTTGCACGGAGCATCAAGAAATGATGTATAGTGAGGGCAGCGACCGTTGGATGTAGCCAGGCGAGATCTCGACGGCTTAGAGTGAGCGGGCTTCGGCTTTCTGCTCCTTAGATACTCGACTCCAATTCTTCGCTCTTTGGCTCCTCAAATTCACCGAGCTTTATTTATTACCTAAAAACACAAAATTAATTAATACAAATATTTATTCTTGAAAACAAAGAAAACACAGAATCTGGGATAATATCTGATTCTTGAGCACAAAAGATGAGTAAAATGCCAATAAAAAGGTGTATAAATATGCACTATTTGGCACTCATCAAATACCCCCAAACCTGAATTTTACTTGTCCTCAAGTGAAACAGAAATGAAGAAATCCTAACTATACCACCGTCGTAGGTCTCTCGAATGCATTTAGCGTATGCACTAAGCCTTTAAACCGCTAGGTGTCCCTAGTGGACGAGTTGTAGTCTCGTGAGGGTTTACCAGAGGTGTACCCACAAAACCTTCTCCAACTTCGTGAGTGTAAAAGAGTCTCAAGCCTCCAAGAAGCTATGAGGACATAGAGTTTCGCATGCTAGTAACAGGTTAGAACTATCAAGAACGCATTCTCATCCTTAAGTGCCGAGCGAGAAGTAACCATACCATATGAAAGAATTCGGATTCGATTGTGATCATAAGCCTCGACTTCCTCGCCTCACCATTAGGTTTTATGATAATTGCACTCAAAAAGATCGCTTTTTTAGTCTCTCATGTGTGCAGCAGAGTAAAGAGAGAAATCCCGCACACGTTGTAGGTAAGAAGGATAACCTTCCGAAATAAAATCTGGAGACTCCACAAGTGTGGACAAAAAGAATCTTTTCTTGATGATCTCTAAGAAAGGAAAATCAACCATTAGCAAGGGTGGGAGTACTCACTCACTTCTCACCCGATCGGCAACTAATATCACTCTCTCATAAGAAACCATAGAAACGTCTTCAATCTTCGGTCTTCAACTGTTGATGACGAACTTCTGAACTTTACAAAAACTTGAATAATAATTAATTTTTTAATTTTTTTTTTTTTTTTTTTTTTTTTTTTAATAAAATTGAATTTAGTACATGAAACGAAAATAAACACACAATTTTTTTTTTTTTTATTTTTTTATTTTTTTATTTTTTTTTTTATTTTTTTTTTTAAGTTACAATAAAACGATAAACTCAATTTTTCACAAACTTCATTAATTCTCATCCTATTTTCTTTTCTTTGTTGCACATAAACCTTGGACTATATCAATTTTTCTTTCAATATTCTGATTCTGCTCCGGTTCTTTGGCGATGATGTGTTTCTATGGGTCTTCTTGATTGAGAGAGAGAATGATGCTAACTACAAATCGGTATTTAGAAGGAGTTTTCTTCTTTAGACGTCACCCTCATGATTGACAAAAACTAGCACTCAAGAGATCAAAAGTAGTGCTGAAAATGGTGCGAAGTTGGGTAGCTCACCATTCCTACCCTAATTTACGTAAGGTGACACACACTCTAATGCCTTTTCTAGAAAGTTGCAAAAAAATTGAAGGTTGGTGCCTCACTTGATGTAAAATGGGTAGTCTCCACTATGGGTGATCA
Source organism: Papaver armeniacum (assembly GCA_023531295.1). NCBI lineage: Eukaryota > Viridiplantae > Streptophyta > Magnoliopsida > Ranunculales > Papaveraceae > Papaver > Papaver armeniacum. The sequence goes on from JAJJWW010012326.1 coordinate 2,891, forward strand.
CAATTCTACTACCGAATATCTAAACAAAGACCTAATTTGCCCTCCAGGATGGTTAAATCCAACTTTAACGCTCTAATCAACTAAGAAACCCGATTGTGTTCTCCCAAGATTTCCAATTTCTGTTATTTCGGTCGATTCTCTATGTAAACATAGCTAAAAGCATGCTAGTGACTCTAAAATCTCTAAAAGTTGGAGGTTTTTATTTGCAATAGTTTTTGAATTTTTGAATTTTTTTTTTTTTTTTTTTTTTTTTTTTTTTTATAAAAGGTAAAATAAAAGACTAAAAACTCTAAATGCAAAATAAAAACTAAAAACTCTAAATGCAAATGCACCTCCAAACCTAAATCGAACATTGTCCTCAATGTGTCTACATATAGAAAAAAATTTAAACAGTCACATACCGAGAGAACAATGTTTGATAAGAGAAAAGGGAAGAGATTACCGGATGTCGGCGGGAGCAAGGTTGAGCTTCATTCGTCAAGGCAAAATCCAACATTCTCAACGGAAATCATATCGGATTAGCACAATAAATGTACAAGAAGACTCAACCGATCAAGAAAAGAAAATTTAACAAGTCCTAAAAAGTTGAGGGTTAACCCAAAAAAAATAATGTACAGAAACATCAACATGAAAATGGGATTTGGTTTATGTGGGAATTTGGTTTATTGGGCTTTTGGTTTGTTTGGGATTTGGTTTCAATGGGATTCATTTGGTTTTGTTGGGAAAGTTTGGTTTTATTTGGGAGGCCCAGGTGTCTTGTGGGCTCAATTTGGTTTGTTTGGGATTTCTTTGTTTGAAACCAGAATTTGTAAAACTTTGACTCAGGTTGTGTAGCTTAGTTGGTGTATAGCCCAACTGGTGTGGTCATTCAGCCCAGCAGTATGGCTTGGTGGTTGTGGGCTTCAACTTATGAAGCCCAGCAGCAGAGGTTATGTGGGCTCAGCCTATGCAGAGTGCAAGCCCAGATTGTGTTAGCCCAGATGAGCTGGGTTTCAGTTTGTCATCAGCCCAGTTGTTGGGTTTCTGGTTATGTGCAGCTCAATGATTGCACAGCACAAGTTATGTGCTCAAATCAACACAGAACATACAGCACAGGGTCAGGTTGAGTACTTACTGGCACTCATCCAAAGCAAGGCAGCATCAGAGGCTGAGTATGCTCAGGGTTGTGGAGTTTGGGGCTTCAGTGAGACACAGCTCAAAAATCACATAATTACCAGCATACAGGGATGATTTGGTGCTGAAGGAGAGTGCACAGAGTGGCAATGAATCACACAGGCTATGCTCAGCACAGTTTGAACTTATACATAGCACACAATTGACATATCAATTCAAGTACCCAGAAGTGCCTTAAGAATTGCACAGCACAAGAGAACAGCAATAAACTCTGAACAGCCTATGCACAGTTGGCTAGGTCTGATAGTTTGCAAGTCAGGTCAGGTTACGCAATTCCTCACAGATGCTGGCTCAATTGCTCAATGGTTCACACTTGGCTCAAACTTGTAGCTTCAGGGGCTAGCAAGTGAGCAGGGTCTGGCATTCAACACAATAGTCAAGCAAGTATCATTCATTCATTCATGCAAAGTTTGGGACTATGCTCAGGGCTTTGGCTCAACAGGGATCAGTTGTCTTCCCCTGTGGTAGCTCAGCCAACTTGGCTGTCCAAATTGCCACTTAGCAAGTTGTGACTCTAGGTGTTGAATTCTCAGGTCATTGACATATTTGGCTTAGCTCTAATTTAGCAGCATGCACATATAATTGGTTCTCACAGGTTATGCAGGGGAGCAGATGGCTCACAGGGCCTGTGGCATCAACAAGCTTGCCTGAGTTGATGTTCCACTGGGGTTGCAGCAAACTGACCACACTGCAGCTCACACTCAACAGCTCCAGGGGCTGGAGTTGAGCACAGGCAGATGATCACATACAATGCTAATATCAATTCACAAGTGCAACAGGGTTGACAGAGTATCATTCAGACAGAGCATGAAAGGTGCAGATATTCAATGATGAACAAAATGAGTTACAGATTCAACAATGGAACATTTCACAGCACAGTTGACAGCATCAAAACATGCTAAGGTACAGGTTGCAAATGAGCACAGGGTATATGCTGAGTTTGTCACAGGTTATGCTCAGGTTGGTGTGCACAGGTTTTCATGCAATTCAGTTCAGTGCAATGTCATATTTCTCAGCTAGCATGTATGAATTCAAATATCATGGAGTTTTCAATGATGAAAATTGGTGGCACTTGGTCAGGATGTGGGCATGGAGCACAAAATGTAGCTCATTCAACTAGCAAGAGACCACTCACCTTATAAGTCGCAGAGGTTGCTTAAGGTTGTTGCAAAACTCCAGTTTTTTCGCCTTCCTCTTGGGTTGGCTCAGCAGCTGAGCCGCTCAAGAGCTCACCCGCGCAGTAAGCACAGCAAGTTCCTCCATTCATGCACCTTGGGTTGGCTCAGAGTTACCACTTGCACAGCAGCACAGTTGGGTGCCTGAATTGCACTAAGAACAACAGCTCACAGGTGCCTTTCATCTCAAAGGAGGGTTCAGTTCTCAATAATGCACAGCTCAAGACACAAAAAGGTGCACAAATGCACAGTTACCGCACCGAGTTAAATGGATCGACAGGAATGAGAATTACTAGTGACTCTAAGATGCAAGATGATTATAAAAACAAAAACAAGTTACAGGTTACAAGATGATGCAAGGGTTAAAAACAAAATGATGCAGTACAGGCTACAACAATATGCAGTACAGGCTACAAGATGATGCAAGGGTTAATACAAGTTACACTAAAACAGGACTATGATGCTACAATGAAAACAAGGCCAATGAAAACAGGGCTAAAACTACAATGAAAACAAAAGGTGGGTATGTACAGGGGATAGAATGAAATTTCAGTAAAGCAAGCAATGAATCACAGGGCACACGCCAAGTCCCCGGCAACGGCGCCAAAAACTTGGTAGGCCCGAGAAGATATAAAAATTTAAGCCTACATGTTATAATCCGCAAGTGCACGGCGTCTATTGGAGACGCGGCAAGTACGGGTCGATCCACAGAGACGAGGGGTGCTAATGTTGATCTAAGGCTTACTTGACTGAATTCAGGGAATGTAACAAGTGACAGAGCTAATATTTTTGTGCCGATACGGCAGTTTTGGATTGAAATAAACCTAAACTAAGGTAAAAGGTAGTGACAAGGGGTTGCTAAGGTAATCAAATTCACCTCTAACTCCTCTTGTGTGCTCACTGAGTTGAGGTTTTCTTGCCTTGTGACTGATAAGGGCAGGGTGTCAAACCCACCACCTATCTAAGGGGTTTCTCCATGTTGTACTTCAATACACAGCTAAGGTGCTAACCCAGAGCATTAGTTATCTAATTAAGTATAACTAATCAAAGGAATTAGCCTATAACTCTAAGGATTGAGCTGCAGCATACTAAACATAAGTATAACCTAACTACAATGCATCCATGGTGTTGGTATGCATTGTGAGAGAAGAATGTTAGATGCTAGGATTGAAATTATATTAAAGTTTAAGCATACAAGAATAGTTCAAACACAGTTAACATCACAAAATGGATTTAGGGTTTCATTGAAACCCTAGCACCAAACTAGAACATAAATTAACAAAATACAACTATTGACTGCCCTGGCTAATCCAGGCGTGAGTTCTATGAACTCAGTTCTTCTATTTATACACAAACCCCAAACCCTAGAAATTGATAAAACATAAATTAAATGAGAAATAATCTCACCCACGCCTCTGACTCCTCTGAATCATCGTTCTCCCCTGTCAATTTGTGCTCTGAGACGCCATGCATCGGTTGTTGGCTAACCCTAGTCTTGTTTATCTTTAACTTAGCTTCTAGGGTTATGAGAAGCTATTTTAAAGATAACCACGACTTGGGTGGAAAAAGGTGCTACTGATGGAGTTGTTGGTAGCTATGGTGTCAGTGGGGGTGATGGTGACAGAAGAGGAGATGGTGGTGATGGTGGCGGAAGAGAGGGATGGGTTTTTGCAGGCGGTGGGGAGAAGACAGAGAAGATGAAGGAGAGAATGAAGCTAGGTCGATGGGTATAGGGTATGGGTGAATTTGTTGTTGAACGGGTGCAGCGAGAGTCGATGGGAATGGCCTAGCGAGCGTCGGATGGAGCTGAAGAGATCTGAACGGTCGAGGTTGGTAGCCGGTTTTTGGAGTGATCTCGTGTTGCACGGAGCATCAAGAAATGATGTATAGTGAGGCAGCGACCGTTGGATGTAGCCAAAGCGAGATCTCGACGGCTTAGAGTGAGCGGGCTTCGGCTTTCTGCTCCTTAGATACTCGACTCCAATTCTTCGCTCTTTGGCTCCTCAAATTCACCGAGCTTTATTTATTACCTAAAAACACAAAATTAATTAATACAAATATTTATTCTTGAAAACAAAGAAAACACGAACTGGGATAATATCTCGATTCTTGAGCACAAAAGATGAGTAAAATGCCAATAAAAAGGTGTATAAATATGCACTATTTGGCACTCATCAACTACTACTACCTTCACCACCACGACCACTACGAGCCCTCTTTTTGTCAAAGCATTCATCTTGGCCTCCGTGCTTCCCTCCCGGCTTTTTCTTCCCGCTTTACTTGACCTCAGCTTGCTTGAACATTTCATGGGCATCCTCATTGTCAACATTGTTAACAAAGTCAATGTGCTTGCCTTGCTCTTCAATCGACAAAGTCTCTCCTCTTTCTCTCGCGCAGCACAACACCTTCGCAAAGGTCTTCAAATGCTCCTTCTATTTTCAATTAAACAACAAACAATTAATAGAATGATTCGATAATGTGATCTTAAAATAATAAGAACAACTCTAAAATACTTACAAAGAACCTAAGACTTGTTGCTGGGTCTTTCGATGCCATCTTCCTCTTACGAGCCAATTCTTCAGCAGTCATCTCCCTAATCACAGAAGGACGAGCCCAACCCAAGTACCAAGACATGTATCTCTCACTAGCTTCATGACCGGTGGTCACCTCGTCCAAAGACTCACATCGATGTTACGGCCATGTCTATCGTCCCAATGTTCTTGAGTTGGCGCTGGATCGTAAGAGACGTTAATAGTTTTTTGGGAGGTGGTGCAGTCATCCCGGTTCACAGTAAAGAACGGCTTATCTTCATCGAAATGAGGTTCTTCTTGCACGTAACCCAATTATCGCATTACCCGATGTGGATCGTACATTGAATATCCTTCGGTGCACAACAACAAGGGTCCATAGTATAATTCAATTTCATCTCTCCTTTGGATTAAACCTTGATTTCTAGCATCCCGATACGGATCAAATATCACCACCTCCGCAGTCAATTTGTCGATGGCCATTCGCATTTTGATAAGATTTTGCGGCATTTCCTTATCCTGAGTACCCTTAAAACTGTACCTTTGCGCTCTTGGCTTATCAAAAGCAACATTCGCATCCACTTTGACGTAGGAGTTGGCTTTCACCAAAGAAGGGAAGTGCTCATATATCCAAACCTATGCAAAAAAAAAAAAGTTTAATAAGAATCTTATCTTACGAGAATTTGGCAAATATAAATGATTTAGACAATAGAATTACTCGGAAGAGACATATGTTTCCGTTAACTTGCGAAGTGAGTGCCCTTGAAGCCTTTGTCAACTCATTGTTCAAGAAGGCGACCACCGCAGTACTCCCAGAATACTCACGCATCTTATCTAAGGGATCCAATAGTTGCAAATAACTGGCGTCGACCAAGCTTCCGGAACTGTCGGGGAAGATACATCTGCCCAGGACGTATAGCAAATAAGCCGACGCGGTAGCATTGATTCGCACCGGGTTCACCCTTCCTTCCTTATCAAAGATTTTCTTGGTCCCAGAAAATGTGTCCCTCAACTGCTTCAGATTAAACTTCTTGGTTACATGACCATCCTTCATCACAAGCATAGACTCCGTCGAAACCTGATTCCAACCGAACAATTTCTGGCACGATTTGTAAATATCCACGAAAGAAAACTTATTATCGAAGCCCTCACTGACTGCTTTTCCCTCAACCTCCAGGCCTAGAATTTGAAGAGCATCATCGGGAGTTATGGCCATCTCACCGAATGGGAATAACATTGTATCAGTCTCTCCGTACAACCTCTCACAGAATGCAGATACGGTAACTCTATCATGCTCAATATTCGAACTCTCCACCACAGGCCACAACCCGGAGTTCTTGACAATCACTTTCACCTCCTCACATTCATCCTCAAGATCCCAAGTCTTAGTCACTGAACATGAAGCTTGGCGCCTCATGAGACGGACGGCATTCTTTTGATCCTAAATACAAAAAAAAAAAAAAAAAAATGAAAAGAAAAGAAATACAAACACTTGATGACGCAAATTTAAGATAGTTACACACTTAAATAAAAGACAAAAACGGATTGAGATTACTTACGATAGTATTATGGATCGTACATGCCCATGAGTCCTTGTATCCAAAAAGAACATTGCCACCATCTTTTGGGGTCCCCCTTGGGTTCTCATCTTTTTTCAGTGTAACCATCAAGTTAGAGGGAGGCATGTGGGAATCAGCTGCTTTAGTGATCACCCTCTTCTTCTTTCCGGTTTCAGTTTCAGTTGAAGCTTCGGTTTGTTGAACAATAGCTAGAGTTTGTTCTCCATCTCCATCTCCATCTCCTCCTCCTCCTTCTTCTTCTTCTTTCACTGCCTCTTCAACAATTTCATCTTCTCTACCCTTACCTTTATCTCCGTTACCATCATCATCATCATCATCATTACCTCCTCCAACATTAGGCATGTCTTGATCACCATCATCATCATCATTGTTCCCTCCTCCAACAGCCGGAGTTCTTTCATCAACATCATCATCATCACCTTTTCTACCAGATGGAATTGATTGGTCTTCATCTGGAGTCTCGTCTGAATCACTGGGTTCCGATGGTGGTTCATAATCATCATTCGGTACACGTATCTTGAGCGTTCCCGGCACAACATATGCCCCTCGATGTGTTGAAGTCAAGAGTTTATCACCAACACGAGGAGGTCTTGAAGGAGGACTAAGAGATTTCATAGCTTTCTTCTTTGCCTTTTGCAACCTGAACAAGAACGATTAAGAAAAAAAAATTAAAGGTCGGAAGGTTCGACTATATAACAAATCCGGCGGATAAATGGTCGGAAGATTAGATATCTAAATACATGCCGGCTAAACATAAACCGGCATGGTGTGATTCACATAACCTGCCGGCGTATAACAAATATGAACACAGTACTTAACTGGATTTTTCAGAAAACCATTGGCAAGTTCCTTTACCCATACATTGCCGGCTAACAAATAGCCGGCATGGTCTTTTCCAAATACCATACCGGTTTTAAAATTCAAAGCATCTGCAGACACAAATTTGAAATATAGCAGGCAAGGAAAATTTTTATAACCATCCCGGCCAAAACAAAACTATCGCCGGCAGGGTCTGAGGTTGAATAACCTGCAAGATCGCAAGTAATGATTCACATGTATTTAACATCCGGCAAGATCTTCAACCTAATATCTTGCCGGCCAAACCCTAACTATGAAAACCCGGCAGGGTCGATAACTAAAAACCTTGCCGGCGGAAATAACTGAAAATCAAAGAATCGATTTTCTGACCTAATTTGATATGCAAACATGAAATTGAAGTACTTGAGTGAGTTTAAGTAGGCCCTTACTTTCTTAATCGCACCATTTCTTCGTTTTGAGCGGGTTCAATTTCTTCTTCAAGAACCGCTTTTTTCTTCACTTTATGTTGAACTAGTTTTGCAATTCCGGTGGTTGTATTGATTGGGTTTTCGATTGGCGTCTTTCATACGAGTTCCCTTACGCCGTGGTGGATCCATTGATGAAGATTAATCGGAGTTTTCGAATCGACGATGTCAATGAATTAATCGACGAGTTTTGATGGTGGTGGGGGTGATGGAGCCGGTATGGTCGTGGAGGAGAAGAAGAAGAAGAAGAGAAGAAGAAGAGAAGAAGAAAAAAAAATGAAAAGATTAAAACTGATTTAGGGTAATAGGTTTTTAAAGGGTGAGGGTAGTTTTGTAACTTACCCATTAGGACTACTCCCCCTAAAACCCATAAAAAGAGTCCCTTTAAAATTGGGTATACCCCAATTAATCTGGGCCCATTGAAATATACCCTTACCAACTTAAATTATACCCCGAAGCTTAATACATTACTAAAATGACCTCTTTTATAAAGTGTACTAGAATTTCACCCGTGCCGTAACGGCATGGCCTCAATAGTAAGTAAAACAATTATGTCAATTTAACCTTTGTCATTTTTTTATCGGCTCCGTATAAAATGATAATTATTCTCCTGTGTTATTTAATTGTTATGTTTTCTTCCTGAGAATTTCTAGGTTGACCTAAATATTTGTCTCGAAAAGATTATCGGTGAAACATGTAATGGGACCAACTAAAAACCTTTATTATCCCTATCGTCACTGGGTTTTTCTCGGGTTGTTTTTCGGAAAAAATTGTGGTCAGCATGTACAATTTTTTATTTTGTATTAATGACCATCTTATTTTCACAGTAAGAAAATCAGCTACAACTTCGATAATAATGTTACTTATGTCATAACGACATAGAATAAACATTTCCACTAACACACTAAGCACCTGCACTACCATCACCGGAACCACCGATCACCACTACCATTTCCACCACCAGCATTATCTTCACTGGTGCCATGCACCACCACTCACAAACACCACCTCGATCATCCCTAATGATTATTAACAAATTTATTATTTATTTAATGAAAATATTTCATTTACAATGAGAGATTAGTGAAATATTTGTTATGTGAAGTTTAATAATATAATAAGGATGTAACCAACCACAACCATTGACATATCTTTTTCCTAAACAAATCTCGGCCCTTGTTTATCTTGCCTAACTTGTCCAAATGCAAAATTAGATTAATACGTAAAAGAATAGTTTTTTTGGTATGAAATACAAATTAAAACACTTACAGTTTAGATATAAATAATTTTTTAGATGTCAGCTTGTCGCTCGAATACCAATCAACTCATTATAAACGTTTGCTCTTTTGTTTTCTAGCATAGCCCTCTGAAGCATCTTTTTATGCAAATTTTCAATTATAACCGCGCTTTATCTTGGTTTGGTATCTAACTTTCAGAATGACCTTGGTTTCTTTATAGCCCTCAACAATTTATTTTCTTTCCTGTCCCGACCCGACAAAAATCCGCCCTATAATATTGTTGATGGTGGATTTTCGTTTAAGGTTAAATTTGTAAATAACCAGAAAACTCATGCGCTGACATCTTGTAAAAGATAAAGCCGTTTATAAGTGACGGATACTCCTCACTTAATTCACCAAGAATGGAGCATGTAGCAACAATCCCATTCTCGTGAATACATGAAATTCCTCCAGGTTGGAGCATGTAGCAACAATCCCTTCCTCGTGAATTTCATATCAGCCTTGTATTTCCTGTACTCATTATCGGTGTGGCATGACGACCGAGTGTTACTCTCACGGAGTAACACGAACCTCCAAGCACTATAATGAAACCATGTACGAAATACCCGCACAGCCGATTCTCGGTGTGTTATACTAGCCCGAGCCCTCTCGGTGTGTTATACTAGCCCGATTGAGCCTCTCGGTGTGTTATACTAGCCCGATTGAGCATCCGGCACTGACCATATCATCCGGATATGATCCGATCGCAGATCATCCAACTCCACAAGCATGATTGGACGACCCCGCATCAATTCCATCACCCCCAAGCGGTATGGAATACACACGGCCGACCCCGCATGGTCGACTATTGGCCTTTGCTTGCCAAGAAACCGTCCGTACCGAGCATTATGGACGGAAAACCTAAATTAGGGTTTGCGGCATATTACATGTGCCGCAAAAGCAGTCTCAACCATCCATCTTCGCAGGTATAGATGGAGGGTGTAGATGTAGACTCAAAAGGCCGGAGCATGTCGACACAATCACCATGTGACCGCCTACATACTTGACCAGCTCGGTCAAAACCAACCATGGTTGGTTACAACACAATCGTCCACCGAAATGGCATGGTCGCACGGCTTTGAAAGACAAAATTAGGGTTCGAGCCATCACGCGCGTCCATCTTCTCCTAGACGAATGGAGGGTCAGCAGATCAAATCGAGTAGGTCCGGTCATACCAGCATGACCACCGTGGGCCCATCTACCTCTCCATGCGGTCGGCCAAGGCATATCATGCCTGGCCAATTCAAAACGCCCGCTCAAACATGCGTGGCTACACTTCCCAAATTGCAAATCGATCTCGACCACTCAACTTCACCGGACGAATTGGGTGGCTTAGATCACGTTTCATGAGACGGTAAGACATAGGCGTGAACATCAGCCTACCGTCTACACGCCAAACCAACCGGCCAAGACCGACCAAGCTAGGTCGTCTTGGAAAACGCGCCAGAAAAGGGTATGGCACGCAGCTTCTTGCGGTATCAAACTCTTATCGCAAAATCAATCTCGACCACTCCTCTTTGACGGTCAAATCGAGTGGCCCAGATCGCGCTTTCATGAGGGAACGGAATACAGGCACCTACACCATCATGCCGTCAACACGCATGTATGGTCGGTCCTCTCCAAAATCCTTCCCACGCTTGGTTTCGACCAAGCTAAAGAGTGATGCTTGCGCACCTCTTTAAAACCCTAATTTCACCAACGGTCGCAGATGAGTGTCTCAAACATCATCTCGTCCGTCCGACCTCACCAGCTTGGTTATACAACCCTGGTCAGGAGTTATTTGGTTAGTGAGGAGTCATTACCCGTCACTTTACCACACCGTAATGCAGTACCTGCATAGAATACACACGATACTTCACGAGTATCGACTTTCTGAATAACGCAGTTATTCAATTCAGCATTACATGCTATCTTTCGTGGATCCACGATCCACATTCCAGACATCAATCATGTCGCAAATCGGGGATACTTATCGGGGTATTGGTCCGGCGGTTTCGGCGTGCGGCCAGGTGCAACGCGCCATCACAAGAACGTGTTAGGAAGTCATGGACTGTTAGAGATGAACAGAAAAGTGGGCAAGACTGGTTGTGTGTTACCGACACACAACTCCACTACTCCATCATTCCACTATCTCCACTTCCCACGAGAAACGTGAATGAGGCTCAATGACTTGTATAAATAGGGTCTCCGCCTATTTCCAAAACACAAGGAATAACGGAGAACAATACAAGTTCTGACGACAGAAACCAAGTGTTAATACAAACCGTATTCAAACACTCAGGGCCTGCTTGCATCAACCGTAAGCTTGCTCATCTTTCTGTTACAAGTCATAAGCAAGCCAACACCTTCACAATCTCAACACCTTCTTCGCTTCCCTCCCTAAGATCAACCCCATCTCCTTCACTTTGTGACCGAAACAAGTCCTGGAACGGCCATTTCTTGGTTTTAGGCCGGACTTGCACAGATTGATCTCTCGAATCTACAAGCACTCACCGCGCATGCATTTGTTGAAGGTTTAGATTCATTCCTCATCCACACCCCAAATTACTAAATTCTGCAGGAGTAGTTTTCACCCATCAACAATTGGCGACCACAAAGTGGGAGATTGATCTATCGGTTGCATAAAATTGAATCCTCAATTTTTCGGTTTCCATCTCGCAATGTATCAAGGAAACTACAAAGCGGTTCATATATCATGGGAAGCATACTGGAATGCCGGAGGATGTCTTGGCAAATCAAGCCGGATGACCAGGAGGCAGAGCGAGACATTTCGCCTTTTGAATGATATAGCGGCACAATTACAAGAAGGGTCGACGAGCATCTACTCAGGCAGCACAAGAAATGTTGAATCATTAGCCAGGAGTCACACCTTTACCGGTGAAGAGGCAAAAAGAGCACGTAATCACAGGGGACTCAGGAGAGACGAACAACATGGCCCAGCCGACGAAGACTCGAGGAAACTCCACTGAGAGAAAAGACTTGCTCGGAGTACTACAATGTCCGCTAGGATAAAGAAAGGGAGCCTGCAGCCTATGGAGCCCCGCTAGAAGATTTGTATTTCAAAACTCTTATTGAAGCACGGAAGACTGTCCAATCCGCATCGGCCTTCCAACCAACTGAAGAAACGCTTGAAGAAGGAGAAATCAATCAGGAAATGCCTGAATACAGAGGATGGGAGCGTTCAATCCGGTCACTCAGCGGTGACATTACGACACCTTCCACATCCCTCTACCTAGGCAAGCGATCCGCAGATATGATGACACTCACAAGTCTTCCAACTTCATCTCCTGTTCCACATCAAAGCCACGGGGAGACATTGTAACGCCCGCTAACGCAGGAAAAGCTAGACTCAAGGTACTTACATTTCCCCTTCCCAATGAAGAAGATTCTGGAGCTACTGGAGACGTGGGTGCGAAATGGAGAGGTGGAGCTACCCCCGGTATGGCGTCCGCCTACCGATCAGGAAGTAATGGACCCGAGGTACTGTCATTACCACCGGCTCCTTCATCACCCCACCAGTGAATGCAACGCTTTGAAGCGCATTATTCAGGAGAAGCTTGGTTCAGAAAGATAGCTTGCATAGGATTTTCTTAGAGAGACTACTAGGTTTGATATAAGTGAGGCTTCAAAAGGCAAGTAAGTTTTACTCAACAACTTTACAAGAAAGATAGTTTAGAATTCATCTGGGGACTTAGCATCCCGCACGTGGAGAAAGAGGCTCAGTGATCAAACGCCATGTTTGTTTCCATTCGTACCTCCCTTTTACATAACATTCGCAATTTCATGTAATATGTGCAATCATTCATGACCAAGATGCAAATCTCATTTAACATAATCTCTTTCAAAAGGGTTGTTCACAAAACTATCTCAAAAATAAGCCAATTCAATTACCTATTAATCCAAAACCGGAAGTCAAAGAAAATCCTCACTATCACTCAAAAAGAAAAGCATATAAGAGAAAACGCCAAGATATAGCACGAATACTTCAAGGAAAGTCTTTAAGCAACAACTCATCCTGGGGCAAGAGAGACTTTCATCCTTTGAAGCACGGCCCGCTTCAGCTCCAGTTCTTTAGACAACCTCTCAACCTCTTCTTCCCGACGAGCAACACAATCCCGCGGAAGGGACTTCATCATGTAGTTTCTGGAGCTCCCGAATCTCGAGAGAACCCTTTGAAGAACCGGGGAGCATTGAAGCTGCATCTTTGCGAAAACACGTCCGAGATGGCACCTCCAATCTTTAATCACCTCTTGAAACCTGTTCCACGGTCGCAGCGCTCATCCCCTGGATGGAAACTAAAGCTTCTTGGACGCGGTTGACCAATGCAATACGACTCCTGAGCTTCGCGGTGGTAGCAATATGGCCGTGTTTCTTCCAGATTGTCGTGTACAACTTTTCAAACTGAACCGGCACGCTGAATCCACCAACCAACACATGACCTGGATAAGGGACAGTAAAAGGAGGATCGAACAAAGCCCCAGGCCGCATCACCGGCAATTCGGCGACCGCGGAGTCTTGTCAGTTGCAGGAGGCCTTTCAGAAGAAGTCACCACAATAGCCATATGGTCCGGAGCCTGTTCGGGATGGATGCCAAGGGGAGCCGTCTCAACTAAGGCCGGGCACCGTCTCCCTTGCATTCCTTACGACATCTATTTCACTCTGGGTGCTGATTTCCGTCACGACCCCGTCGACAAGATCACTAAGGAAAGCGCCTTGTTCAACCGAGCTTGCATCATCTCTGTCGTGGTCAGAAAAAGGAGCGGTTTCTCCAGACTTCTCAGCGTGAAGGTCAGTACCGCCAGACTTCTCAGCATGAAGGTCCATACCGCCAGACTTCTCAAAGATGAAGGTCCGTACCGCCGGACTTCAAAGCATGAAGACCAAAACATCGCCGGCCTTCCCGTTTTGAATGCGTGCCAACCTTGTGAAGGCATTATCTTTCGAAATTCCCTGATTTAAAACAAGGATCGTTTTAGAAGAACTTACACTTTGGAGAAATGAAAGAACCGATGGGAGGAGATTTAAATACTTTGCATATTGGAAGAATTGAGGATCACCGGACCGCATGCTTGCCTCTTAGGTCTCTCTCCTACTTGGGACTGCAATCCTCGGCTCTTGTCCGTTTGGCCGGAAGTGGCTTCAACCGAAATGCTTCGTCAAGATGTCGAAGATGGCTCACTACGGGAATTCGTCACAACACTCTTCGAAAATTTCTCGGAAGATCACAGCTTGTTTCCCCCAAAATTCTTTATACCCGTCGGTCACCACCGGGTTTCTCCCAATAGGCCGAAGGGAAGGCTCACCCGGTCTAAGAACACATTGGCGTTAAGAATTTGTGGAAGGAATTCTTAGGAGCCCCTAGTGGACGGATAAATGGGACACCCCGATCGAATCCCATTTGGCGAGCAGCCACGTCAATGTTGTATGGAGTCACAGAAAATTCTCCGTCGAATAGAGACGGGACATATCCCGGAATGCAGCTTGCGCAGTAAATAATTTCCCCAGATCTCATGGTCTTGACATCGGTACGCAACACAACGCCGGATCGTCGGCAAAGGTCTTTGGCTGAACGATGGAAGAGTGAATCGCCCCCATGGACGAAAATCTACGGAAGAAATGTTGTCAAATACCTCCACAAGTTTCGCACCGGCTTTAGGACGCTTCTTATTCCATCGGAGTATTCTCGAGCCGTACAAGTTAACGAGTGAAGGTGCGGGAGTAGGAGCATAACTTCCAAGTGTTCCCATAAGAGCGCTGAAGAAAAGCGAAGTGAACGTGCGACTCCACCTTCTTGTACCCGTTAGAAACGTGCATATCCATTGCTAAAGCGTCAAGAGATGAGAATACAACGATCCAAGGAACAATGCACCTAGAGGAAGAACCTCACCCGCGCTGTGCCTTTATAGCAATCTTGACAAGCTCACCTCTTATGGTCTTCTTCCCTGAACCATCATCAAATATATCCTGGATAGCCATAAAGACAGAACGCAATCACGCCGAGCTCGTTTTCCAACTCTTGATTCAACTCTGGGTCTGCAGAAGACCACTCCGAAACCCACCAAGTATAAAAGCATCTTGCATCCTTTTTCTCCTCCTTGTCCAGACTCTCGAATCCCTCCGCCTTTTGAAGTATAGCATCATAATTACTTTGTTCCGCATCAGAGAGCTCGTAAAAAAGACTTCCGGCAACAGGCAGGTTCATTAATGCGACTACACTCTCCAAAGTAATAGTCATCTCTCCCCATCTAGATATGGCTGTGTGAGTAGAAATACGCCACCGAGAAATGAAGGTGATCAAGCCCGCGGTGTCTTTCCTAATTTCGAGGGTAGCAGATGCCATGACCGCATCGAGAATTTGTGCTTTGGTCAAATTGTCCTTAATGCCCTTATTACTCAACATGCGTCTCATCCATCCTTCATAAGAACCCAGTGGAGCATGGCAAATCTTGAAGTCAATAGGAGAAGGCGGATATTCGTTTCTTTGGAGACAAAATCTCATCACAAGTGCGGAAGAAGAAAATGGATCAAAGATCCATATTTTATGAATCGGAAAGCAAGACTATCTTATGAGAGGGATGCTTCCTAATATTTGGAAAAGGCGAGGTGAACAATTCATCATTGATGTTCGGCATATCTTTGAAGCTATCAACACTTCCTGACTTGGCACCAGCATTATCTTCAGAAGACATATCGACAGAAGTTCTTTTCTACCACAATAAAATAAAAGACAGGAGTTAGAACTTGTATGAAAGCATATGAGAAGTGTAGTCACACACGGCAAGACACGACTCACACAATGGCCGGTCCAAACATCATACAAGTTTCGGTATTGATTTCAAGTTCTCTGGTATAACTTTCAAGTCGGTCTGGTATTGTTTTCAAGTCCAGTACAAGTTCCACGCTCGGTGTAAATTTCAGTCAAACATGTGTGAATAAGACCCACGTTCCGGCATACACGGCGGGCCCACATTCATCCGCATGCATCATAACACGATTTTCTTTATTCATGGGAATCGTGTCTACGGGATTCAAGCCAAATGGTGAAAAAAGCTAAGCATGCACATGTCTTACAAAAGGTATTTACCTAACAAAACTAGGGTTTGACCGTCAAAAATAAAAAAAAAAAAAAAAAAAAATCGTGAGGAAAAGAAAGGAGTCTTGGTCTCTTTTATAGACAAAAATTAGAAGAATCCCACTAGAAAAAGGATTCTCTCTTATTTGGTTTCCTCTTTTGATTCAAATACCCAAAGAAAGAAATCGGCCCCACCGGAGGATCCCATACAAGCGTGACGGGCGTGGGGAACTAGCGGTCGGCCAACACTCTTCCGGTAAACTCCTTTTATCTGTCTTTCTCACATATGTATGTCACCATCTCATGCCTACCACACAATAGTGTAACCATTATGTGCTAGGCAGGGGACTTAATGTTGATGGTGGATTTTCGTTTAAGGTTAAATTTGTAAATAACCAGAAAACTCATGCGCTGACATCTTGTAAAAGATAAAGCCGTTTATAAGTGACGGATACTCCTCACTTAATTCACCAAGAATGGAGCATGTAGCAACAATCCCATTCTGTGAATACATGAAATTCCTCCAGGTTGGAGCATGTAGCAACAATCCCTTCCTGTGAATTTCATATCAGCCTTGTATTTCCTGTACTCATTATCAGTGTGGCATGACGGTCGAGTGTTACTCTTACGCAGTAACACGAACCTCAAGCACTATAATGAAACCATGTACGAAATACCCGTGCATGTGCTGATTCTCGGTGTGTTATACTAGCCCGAGCCCTCTCGGTGTGTTATACTAGCCCGATTGAGCCCCTCTCGGTGTGTTATACTAGCCCGATTGAGCATCCCAGACCGACCATATCAGTCCGGATATGATCCGATCGCGATCATCCAACTCCACAAGCATGATTGGACGACCCCGATCAATTCCATCACCCCAAGCAGGTATGGAATACACACGGCCGACCCCGCATGGTCGACTATTGGCCTTTGCTTGCCAAGAAACCGTCCGTACCAAGCATTATGGACGGAAAACCTAAATTAGGGTTTGCGGCATATTACATGTGCCGCAAAGCAGTCTCAACCATCCATCTTCGCGGTATAGATGGAGGGTGTAGATGTAGACTCAAAAGGCCAGGAGCATGTCGACACAATCACCATGTGACCGCCTACACACTTGACCAGTCGGTCAAAACCAACCATGGTTGGTTACAACACAATCGTCCACCGAAATGGCATGGTCGCGCGGCTTTGAAAGCCAAAATTAGGGTTCGAGCCATCACGCGCGTCCATCTTCTCGGCACGAATGGAGGGTCACAGATCAAATCGAGCAGGTCCGGTCATACCAGCATGACCACCGTGGGCCCATCTACCTCTCCATGCGGTCGGCCAAGGCATATCATGCCTGGCTAATCCAAAACGCCCGCTCAAACATGCGTGGCTACACTTCCCAAATTGCAAATCGATCTCGACCACTCAACTTCACCGGACGAATTGGGTGGCTTAGATCACGTTTCATGAGACGGTAAGACATAGGCGTGAACATCAGCCTACCGTCTACACGCCAAACCAACCGGCCAAGACCGACCAAGCTAGGTCGTCTTGGAAAACGCGCCGGAAAAGGGTATGGCACGCAGCTTCTTGCGGTATCAAACTCTTATCGCAAAATCAATCTCGACCACTCCTCTTTGACGGTCAAATCGAGTGGCCGAGATCGCGCTTTCATGAGGGAACGGAATACAGGCACCTACACCATCATGCCGTCAACACGCATGTATGGTCGGTCCTCTCCAAAATCCTTCCCACGCTTGGTTTCGACCAAGCTAAAGAGTTATGCTTACGCACCTCTTTAAAACCTAATTTCACCAACGGTCATGCAGGATGAGTGTCTCAAACATCATCTCCGTCCGACCTCACCAGCCTTGGTTATACAACCTCGGTCAGGGAGTTATTTGGTTAGTGAGGAGTCATTACCCGTCACTTTACACACCGTAATGCACGACCTGCATAGAATACACACGATACTTCACGAGTATCGACTTTACGAATAACGCAGTTTATTCAATTCAAGATTACATGCTTTATCTTTCGTGGGATCCACGATCCACATTCCATACATCAATCATGTCGCAAATCGGGGATACTTAATGGGGTATTGGTCCGGCGGTTTACGCTGCGCTGCGGCAACGCGCCATCACAAGAACGTGTTAGGAAGTCATGGACGGTTAGAGATGAACAGAAAAGTGGGCAAGACTGGTCGTGTGTTACCGACACACAACTCCACTACTCCATCATTCCACTATCTCCACTTCCCACGAAACGTGAATGAGGCTCAATGACTTGTATAAATAGGGTCTCCGCCTATTTCCAAAACACAAGGAATAACGGAGAACAATACAAGTTCGGATTTATTAAAACCAAGTGTTAATACAAACCGTATTCAAACACTCGGGCACCTTGCTTGCATCAACCGTAAGCTTGCTCATCTTTCTGTTACAAGTCATAAGCAAGCCAACACCTTCACAATCTCAACACCTTCTTCGCTTCCCTCCCTAAGATCAACCCCATCTCCTTCACTTTGTGACCAAACAAGTCTGGAACGGCCATTTCTTGGTTTAGGCCGGACTTGCCTGATTGATCTCTCGAATCTACAAGCACTCACCGCGAGTGCATTTGTTGAAGGTTTAGATTCATTCCTCATCCACACCCCAAATTACTAAATTCTGCAGGAGTAGTTTTCACCCATCAACAA